>CM061547.1:235079261-235256761 GCA_030864215.1 Capsicum pubescens | reverse complement strand
AAAAAGATTGAAATTACCATACAACCCAACTTCTAGATTTGCATCTGTTCTTCAATTGCCACAAATTAGAGTCATACCACTATTGTAATAATAAATAATTTTAGCTCGATCAAAATAATTTGGAATATAATAAAAAGCACATTAACATATTATCAAGAAAAGAAAAGAACTAAAAACATTGTATATAGTCTCATTAACTTATTTAGAGTCATATTTTAACTTGAGTCCCTTTACAATTCAATCTTTAAATCAACATATTTTGAGAAAATCCCATTCATGGTCACTTTAGCTTTGTGTCCATTACACAAAAAGAAAAAACTTTTTTTCATTACACAAAAGTTATCTTACTCTTTTTCAGTCATAAAAAAAATTACTTTGATCGAATTTTATAATAATTTCACTTGAAAAATAATGTAGGAGGTTTAATTAATGCATTTGCTTTATTAAATAAAGTTAGGGTTATGTACTAAACTAAGTATTTCCCTACATATATGATATATACAGAAGTTTTCCCTTCCTACTTTCAAGCATCCTTTACATATATACGAAAATTGTCAACTTAACAACCAATAAAAGTGAACAAAGGTTTTCAACCATCACAAATATAATTATACTATTTTTCTAAGAAATACGTTTAAAAGTCAGCAAAGATATTTTTTAAATAAATGCAAAAATTATAGATCAAGCTAACAGAACAACCAACCAAATTAACATCAATTCAAACGCGTTTAGAAGAACAAATGATAGATCTATGTATGAGACACCTTCTTATTTTAGAAGCAGCTTGATTCATTAACCAGCAAATATCAAATCAAAACATGTGAGAAAGCAATCCATTACATATGGCAGCAAAAGAAAGTTGTGATCTTAAACAGGAATAATTTCAGTTCATCAGACCACATCTTACCATCGAAAAATATTCAGAATAATTGATTAATACACTAATAAAAAATTTCAGCAGATCCTCACCAACTTTTGCTCACCACAAGAAAGAAACATCCCATCCGGTCCGGGATTCTAACATACAAATAAACCAACATAAATTTATGTACATACTATACTCTACCATCAAACTTTTCTTAATTTTGTACATATACCTAAAAAAATATACTAAAATAGAAGAAAGTTGTTACCCTATTGGTATTAACAACTGCGATTTGGTTGTTTAGTGTTAATAAAACTTTATGCCTCTTATTCTTTTCATATATTTAGGAGTTAATATTATAAAAATAATTAACTATTAATTTAAAAAATATAGTAAATGACTATTTTGTATATTACAGGGCATTTGTAAGGAGTTTTACAATTTTGATTTCTCTGATTTGTCAATGGTAATATTTACAAAAAAAAATAGTATAGATAGATACATGAGAATAAGAGTCTAAATAAATCTTAAACTAAATCCATGCTGAGATTAACAGTGTTGCCTAAAGCTTATCCTAAAGTCTCCTTTACAATGCAACATTTTACTTACAAATTTGTTCAAGAAAGGAAGGCCGCATTACATAAAATCTCAGTTTATAATTTTTGAATTATGATTATCAACTCTACGAAGATTCAAAGTTAGGGGAGGCCCCATAATTTGTTAAATCATATTCTTTATACATTATCCAAAAATTCATTGCGAACACAACAACAACAACTGACATACTCAATGCAGAATGTACGCAGACTTAAGATTCTGATCATTACAAATACAATAAAAAAATGTTTTTATCCAATCAATTTTGTATACATAATTTGAAAATTCATCATGAATACAGTACCAACAACAACAACTTACCCCTGTAATTCATAAGTGATTGTATGCAAACCTTTTCCCTACCTCGTAGAGATAGAGAGACTATCTTCGATCATAACAAATATAGCGACAACAACAACAACAACATATTCCATGTAATCCAACATGTAAAGTCGTGAGAGTGCAAACCTTAAAGAGTATTTACGATCATCACTAACACAACAGAACAAAAATTCAATAAAAAACATAAGGTAAATCAATAGCAAACCTTTTTCAATTTGTGGTTTCGAAAAGCATTCAATTTAGTAGGTCTAGAAGTTGAAATTGGCTCAGATATTTCATAAGCAATGGGCATTACCTCCAGAGTTCAGATAACACAAATTACTACAAAATAAAAAAAACAACCATGATCCATCAAAATAGGATCATGATTAAACAAACTCCTGTCAAAGTGCCACAACATATCAATTCTTGATCTCTCCCTAAGAATAATACACAACAATAAAATAAATAATAGAAAGAAGAAAATATTAGACCATCGCATAATAACACAAACTACCTCGTTAATAATTTTTGACACGCATCAATAATTTTCTGCATTAAGTAACCAACACAGATCAAATTCATTTATCATCTATTATTATAGTAGATACCGATCAAATAACCAATATTCTTATTTCAATTAAAAAAATTTGTATTAAAGAAAACAAATGCAACATATGTAACCTTAATCACCTTGACACGGGATCATTACATATAATTAAGCTTCGTAAAACTCATGCAACAATATAATCTTAAATAGTTCTCCAACTTTGCTTTGTGTGTTGTATGTGTTTTTTTATTCTTTTTTTCATCTGTGCATGGGTAGATATAGGAGTGAAGAGGTTCTAGATTTTCAGCTTAGGGGGAGCGACGTGAGTAGGAGGAGGTTGAGGAGAAACTGTGAACCTTCTCTATTTTCAAAATTTAATAGCTCATACATATAATTTGTACTAAAGAAGATTTTTTTCTCTTTTTATTCCTGAATTTTGAAAGTTAAATTGAAGGAATATTTTACGCGATTTCACATAGATCTAAAACTTAAATAATAATTTGAGTAAAAAAATAAAAAAGATTATTTTGCGGAGACTTTTAATAAAGGTTAAAAAGTTCAAATTTGACAATGCCGATTACTATTTTTTTTTAGATCTTTACAGTCTATATATACATATATGTAGTAGTAATTAACTAACAATATGCCAATGAAATTAAATATAATAGAAGTACTGAATTTCTTAGCCTCCATTGCATGCAACATATAAACACTTTTGAAGGAGGACTCGGTCATTCTTATATTAGCATGCTCAAGCACATCACACTCTACATCATAATTGACGTGTTACACCAATTTGATTTACGTTTACTTGCCTTACAAAATAACTTCTACATCAAACTTCTTTGTAGGAGCAATTAGCAGCTACCTTTGATATGATTTTTTAGTACACGTCTTTTTTAATAACAAAAAAAAGTAAACGGGACAATTACATTGGTGCAGTTATATTCAAATTAGTAAGAAATAATCCTTAAAATAGAAAGGAAAATCTAATGAAAATATCATATGAATTTTACACCTAAATGAATTCAAATTCTTAATATAGGAAAGGAAAATTAAAAATTCTAATCCTTAAGATATGAAAGGAAAATTCTAATCCTTAAAATATGAAAGGAAAATTAAATGTAAACGGGTGAAATTAGGTTAAAAAATATTGCACGAAAGTTTTCCTCCACCTACAGTTAAGAAAATTAATGGCATTCATTAAAATTTAGTTATTTAACATTTCCTTATTTGAATTATGTACCTAAAATTTAGGATTCGGTCAAGTTTTTCAAGGAATTTTACCAAAATTTATACGTATGAAAATAGTGAAAAAAGAAGATTTTTTTTTTTTTTAAAAAAACTAAACCCGTTTCCCTTTTTTTTTTTTTTTAAAACTATATGTAATCTTTCTTTTTTTTTAAAATATGTAAAAGTGTTAGATTTTTATATGGTAAATGTATGCGTTGTGATCTATGAAAGGAATTTAAAAAATACGTTGGCATATATTTTTACATGCCATATCAATAATTTTTAAACTTTTCATTATTAAAAGTTATTAGATTAAGACACTACCTTAAATAAGTTTATTCCTTCTTGAAAGTGAATAGGAGTCTTCAACTCCGACTTAAATATGCTCACATTGATTCCCTTTCTTTTTTAGTTACTTCGTGACTAGGAAGGTTTAAATTTTTTTTAAGTGAACTTTTTTTGTATATAATTTGAGCAGATAAACCTAACGATATGTTGCTTTTTTCTCTTATCAATGTGTTTTTTACATATATTTTAGGACTCTTAATTGTATTTTTATATATTTTAGGACTCTCATATTTATTTCTTTTCCATATATTTATTTATTAAGATTCTTTCCATATATTTTAGGATTCCTTAATTTAATAAAATAATAATTAAAGAAAAAAGGTGAAAAGACGATTTTGTTTAAAAGAAGACTTTTAATGAAGGGTAAAAAGGACAAATGCCAATTATACGGGTCTTCACACTTTTAATATAATAGAGATAGAGATAGAGATAGAGATAGAGATATATAAATTATATAGATATATAGATAGCCAATTTTAATTTTTTTTAGCATTTTATTAATATAGCAAAGAAAACAACATATGGAGAAAGATTACTAGATTTAAGAATTCTGTAGAATTATAACTAATTAGTTTTTATAATTTTATATAGTAAAAGAAAAATATATTTTAAAATAAAGAATTCCTATAATACATGGTAAAAAAAATATATTCCTTCCCTATTTGAATTAAATAGGCCAATTAAATATCTTGAATGCCAATAACAACGTAGGTTATCGGGGAAAAAAATTATTATGTAGGTTTTTCTTTACCTATATATACAAGAGTTTCTTTTTAAAACCTATATACATATATAAATTTCTTATATCTATTAAACTTGTATTTAGATTTTTGTCCCACTTCTTCAATATCGAGCAAGAACAATATAATATTATTACATTCAACCAAAATCAAAAGATGGATGTTCATGTGGATCACAACCAAATCCAATAGTTTCACCATTTTCAAGCTATAGATGAATGTTCAATCGAATTTTGAGGAATTTTTTTGTAAAGATTAGGTTTAATTATATTGTTCTAATATCTTAATTATTATATTATTTTATTGTTGTTTCTGCTCTGTTCAAGTCTATATTATAGATGAATGTTCAATCAGATTTTGATGGAGAATTTTTTGTATAAAGATTAGGTTTAATAATAGTGTTCTAAGATATTTTAGTTGTGTAATTAATTAATGATCTAGCTAGATATTTACTTTTTATTTTATTTTTAAAAAAATTTAATTGATTTATGCCACGGATGTTATTACTACCTGGAGGAGAGTTGAAAATTGGAGAAGGTAAAAACGTAAATAAAGAGGTTAAAAAAAGAAAATTCTTCACTGAACTAATCTTTAAAAATAGTATTTACCCTTTTTCTCCTTTTGATTTCTAACTTGAAACTAACTCTCCAGAAAATATGCGGATAACATTTAATATTTGTTTTTCTAAGTACATTTATATTGATTGTGTAAAGATGTTGAAGATCGATAAATATGATAATAAAGACACGATATAGCAAAATAAATTTTTGAAGATAGATTATCTTTCATAGGCATTCTTCTCTTTGAAATTCTTGCAGCCAATCAAGGAACTTACGTTTGATCACCTTATTGATATGACGAACTGATAGGGTGGTTTAACTATTTACTTTTGTGTTATAAGATTTTGGTTTAGGAATACTATTTTCTTTTAACTCCTATTTTTAACCTCTTTAAGTAAACTCAATATAGAATGGACCATATATATCATATCAAATCTTATTAATAGCTGTATTATTGACATATATAGAGTAGCCGGGGGCTTTTAGACTATGGCAAAATAGTCACCTCAAAAAGAATGAAAGATGAACAAACAAAGCAAAAGTCAAAAGAAATATAAGAGGAGAAAGTGACATGACCACCTCACTATTCAGTGGCGTTTTACTCTCCTCCCCACCCCTCCCCCTAAAAAAACTCATTTAAATTAAATGTTAGATTTTTTAGCAGCAAAAAAATAAAAATTACTAGAAAAACTGACAGTTTCAATAATATTTATTATTATCATGCTAGCATATATTTAGTCATAATCAAAGTTATTGTGAATATCACGTATACAAAATATAGTTGACGATATTATACATTAATTTTGCTTAGACTTATTTCTTTATGAAAATTATTTTTTTATTGAAAAAGATCTGTTCCAGTTAATCCTTTCTTGATAGAAAAGTTTGTACTCCTATGAATTGAGGATCTTTTCTTTCCACAAGTAATAGAATAAGATTAACAATACAGTCATCGTTAAATAGTTTTGTTTAGGAGAGGTTATTCTCTCAACAAATTTTGTATTATTAATATTAGTTTCTAATATGTAGGTCACGTACCAAAATCACATTAAAATATTATATTTTTTATTATTATTTTGTTTGTCATTTCATTTATCGTCATGTCGTGTTATTTTGATTTCCACTTTTCTTTGGCTTACGAGTATTTTTTGTGTTATAAATTTTATGAGTTAGAATATAACATTGGATATTACTTTTTAAAAATATTTTTCGTGAAAATAGGTAACAAATTTTAATTATTATTTTTTCATTATTTGGTATATATAGTATAACATATTTGAAAAAAAAAGAAAGTAAGACGGTGCACCTTACGATTCTTTAAAGAAGAAAAATTCATCACACGGGACTAAGAGAGAGGTTGATTTTATGCCCTGTTGCCACAAAATTGATTTATATTTTACTCTCACACCCATTAATCGATAATTATCCCTTTTACCTAAGATGTGAGAGATTTGTTGTAATATTTTATCTCTGATGTAATTGACAATATCCTATCTTAAAAAATATGAAATTGTTACATAATTATTCTATGGTTACTACCAACAAAAACAAATAATTAGAAAGCAGGAGGTGAAGCTTAATCTTACGAAGCTCATCTATTTGCTTAATCTAGTCGAAACAAATCATACTTTGTTACGAGAAACTTTCTTAAAATGACTATAATTTGAACTTAATTATATATTTATATTTATAGTTTGCTTAGTTACAATTTATAGCTATGGGCTAAAAGGAAGAGTCGGGTGAAATTGAGAGAGGAAGGAGAGACACGAGCAAGATTTGAGAGAAGGGGGGAAGAAGAGAAAGAGAAGATGATGTACTCATTGTATCAGGTTGTATTACGAAAATAATTGATTTGTATGAGCGAATACAATTATATCAAATCTAGCAATATGTACACTCTTATATTCTTTCGTAGCACTAGCTTAATGTTTTTCATCAACTAACATATGGATGAAATATCACTTTTTATACACTTTTATCAAGGACTTTTAAAATATATGAAATCTAATTCAAGCACTTCTATTTAAATAAGAATTTATAAGTTATATAAATTCTGGCCATGAATTTTACACCGTAAAGTTTTAACAATTTCAATTATAAAATAATTTTCTTTCCGTGTCAATATCCATTGGCTACTATATATTTTATATTTAAATTTAAGAGTATCTTTTAGGTTTATAAGGGGCTTTTGCCTAAAATTCTAAAAGAAGCAAAAGTAAGTCAGGGCTTTGAGCTAAAAGTGACAAAAGAGTTTGAAAATGAGGTGTAGGTGACACACGTCTTAATAATTGAGTGGAGGTGACAAAACTTTATTATAGATTAAGAAAGTTGGGTAAGTTTGAGAATAGTCCAGGCGTTTTTAAATTTATACTTTGATCCAAATGTTTACCTAATATAACGAGAAACGGGGGGAAAAAGACATGTTTCTCTCTCTTCTCATCCATTGTTGTTTTTTCTCTCTTAGCGATTTTTGTTGTTCATTGTTGTTGCTGCTTTATTCATCATCTTTTACTTCATTATCATCTTCATCTTCTTTTTGTTGACCATTATTGTTGTTGGTGTTACCGCTACTATTGCTATTTGACTAATTTCTTAGGTAAAATTTTATTTCGTACGTCACTTTCCACATTGGCATTACTTCATAGGAGACTTTGGTAAGTCAAATTATGATTTTTAGTTGAATTTGTCATCTGGGTAATTGCTATTGTGTTGTTTTTTCAACAATGGATAGCACGCAAATATGAATGCAACATAAGAGCCATCTGTTTAAACAAATATGTTTCAACGGAAGACTCATATGTTGGATTTATGTTTATGGTTCTATAGTGCTGTAACATGAATCGAACAGATGGGTTATCTGTTGCAACATATGACCCATCTGTTGCAACAGATTAGTTATCTGGTGCAACATGATAAATATCTGTTGCAACAGATTAGTAACATGTTGAAACAGCACCTGAACTAGATTTCAACAAACGTGTCATTTGTTGCAACAAGGTAAATATCTGTTGCAACATATTAGTAACTTGTTGCAACAGAACCTGAACTTGATTCCAACAGACGGTAAATATCTGTTGCAGTATACTAGTAACCTGTTGCGATAGAACCTAACCTCGATTCCAACAGACGTATCGTCTATTGTAATAGGTAAGTCACCTGTCGCAACAGGTTAATTATTTATTGCAATATGTTACTCATCTGTTGGAATCAGCTTTAAAGGTGGCTTAGTACTGTAACATCTATCCGAACAGGTGCTTCATCTATTGCAACAAATATAGAGTATGTTGCAACATATGATTCACTTGTTACAACAGATGACTCGTCTGTTGAAATCAACTTTAGAAGCGTAACATGAATCCCAACAGGTAAGTAATCTGTTGCGACTGATCACTTACCTGTTGCAATAGATTATACATCTGTTGGGATTCATGTACGACACTATGAAATCACTATTAACTCTTTTTAACAAATGACTTTATTTAGGTACCACTAATGGAGGGATCAATAACAATAAGGGTGGATTGTCATAGTCAATGGATCGAGAAAAGCAATCGATATGTGTGGCATTGGAAGGAGGGTGAAATGCAAAAGACAATGGCTATGATAGTCTAAAGTGATGTTTCATATGATGATTTTGTGAACTTAATCATAGCTATTATGGACTGAATTGTCAACCGAAAGAACTCGCCATCAACTACATGCACAGCTCCTTTGAAAATCAGAGGGTCCTACCTTTCAAGATAACCGATCAGGTTTGGTTGCGAGCTTATCTTAGTGATTCATCCAGGCCGGTGTTAAGGGTGTATGTGGTTGAAAAGACGAGAGAGAATGAGAACGAGAATGTAGAAGAACAACAACAACAAGACATCTTTGATGATAGGTTGGATGATCAAGACATGAATATTTCAGATGATGATCAAACACCTACGCCCATTGATGCGACCAATACGGTGGGCAGTTCTTTTCGATCGACACAATCTAGCAATCTTCAGGACAATGAGACCAGTTTTTTCAATGGAATGTCATTCAAGGACAAGAAAGAAATATCTACCACTTTGTTTATTTCTTTCTTGAAAAAATATTTCAGAATAAAGAAGATGATTAATTTGAGCAGTGTCTTTTCCTACAAATATGCTAATCTGAACTGGAAGTAGTGTTTGAGAGTGGTGAAGTACATAAGTTCTGACAGACTCTTTATTCATAAACATGAAAATTATCACACATGTGGTTCGTACAACATCTCGATTCAAAATCCTCACGCCACGGCAAAGGTCTTCGGTGAATATTTTAAGAATAGTTTTCCCGATGGCAAAGGCCCTTCTACAAGGGTTATGTCCAATCAACTCCTTATGGAATTGGGTGTCCTGGTCAGTTATTGGAGGATATATATAGCCATGGGGATTGCCAAGGACTTTCTTAAGGGGAAACACGATCATGGGTATGCAATCCTAGATGCCTACCGTTACATGATTGAGTCCACAAATTCCGAAAGTAAGACGGCATTACAATTTGATGAAAATAGAAGGTTCAAGTGGTTTTTTGTATCCTATGGTGCTTGGATTCAAGATTTTTGAAATTTGAGAAAAGGCATAGCCATCGACGGTACCTTCTTAAGGAGCAGGTATAATGGAGGTCTGCTAGCAGCGGTGGCGCAGGATGTGGAGAATCACATCTTTTAGCGGACAAGGAATGTGATGCCTCTTATGGATTTTTTTTGAACAACTGTGAAGCTGCGTCAAAGATACCGAAGAGTTGTGTTTTGTTTCGGATAGGCATCCAAGTATTCCAAAGATGGGTTCAATTTTCTTCACTTCAACTTACTTTGGTTGTTGCATCAGGCATCTTGGAGAGAACATTCGAACCGACTATCACAACAAAAGGGTCGTGACCTTTTTTTATAGAGCAGATAAAGCATACAGTAAAGAGAAGTTTTTATACCATTTCAATCAAATAACGGATGTGCATCCCAAGGTAGCAGAACATCTCCTACGTGTCGGTTTTGAGAGATGGAGCCGGGCATTCTGTCCGACAGATAGGTACATTCTAATGAATTTAATATCTTGTTTGAGTTACAAGTTTAGTATGATGTCGTACTAAGTGATTTTTTTGTATAGGTACAATATTATGACATCAAACATAGCTGAATCGATGAATTCATTGTTTGGCAATAAAAGAGAATTTCCCATCAAGGCTCTGTTTGAAATAATAAACAAGAAGTATGGTCAATTTTTTAATAAAAGACTTGTGCAGTTTGAGGGCCCAAGAAGAACCCCATTTGTTCTAGAAATTGAAAAAATAATATCAACGAATATCAGTTTGGGGAATAGGTCATTATCTCATCAAATAGCAGATTACAAATTCAGTATCACCGGTCATGGTGATGTTGCCACAGTCGATCTTCAAATAAGATCTTGTACGTCCAGAGTTTTTGACTTGGACAAAATACCCTGTCCACATGCTATGGTAGCGCTTTGAGCTCAATACGGTGAAAAATATGGACCTAAAATTTACGAGAACTCCTCTCTATATTATTCGGTGGAAAAAATATAAAATGGCATATAGTGTGCATATTACTCTGGTGCCTATCGAAGAATCTTGGGTTATTCCTGCAGAGCTTTTGGGGAGATTAATACCTCCTCCATATATTGACCCAAGCACTATCAAACCGAGAAGAAATCCATATTAGAGGAGGTGTGGAGTCGGAGAATCATTTTCATCAAGAAGAAATAAGTGCTCCGTATGTAAGCGAGCTGGCCACAAAAGAACTATATGCCCGGATCGTAATCCACCATGATCGTTGTAATTGCAAAAACTTGTATTGTTTTTTGTTGTAGACTTTTATATATTTAACTCATTGTTGTGGACGTAATGTTATCATTTATTTTATAAAATATCTTTTTTAACAACTTGTGCATTAATAAAAAAAGGCAAAACATGAACTAAATAATATAGCAGACCACAATTATTTTCAAAAGATTACCCATCTGTGAAAACAAATGGACATTAGTTGGAAGAACACAATACAGTTCCATCAAACTGGAATGTTTTCCTCCAACAGATGGATAATCTATTGATAGAAACCCAACCAATTTGTTCCAGCAGATGGTCCATCTGTTGAAAGAACTTAAATGCCAAAATTGCTATTGTTATTGATTCAAAATTGCTCCTTACCTCCAACAGTCAACATGTTAACATATTTAGAAGAAGGAATAGACAAAATGAAAATTAAATAAGAATTAAAAATCCAAAATCGACCAACAATAAATTTTTCATTAAACAAAATACATTAGGTATAGAAAAGAGACAAAACATGAACTAAATAATACAGCAGACCATAATTATATTCAACAGATTACCCATCTGTGGCAACATATGGACATTAGATAAAAGGACACAACATAGTTCCATCAAACTGAAATATTTTCCTCCAACAGATGGATAATATGCTGACAGAAACCCAAACGATCTATTCTAATAGATGGTCCATCTGTTGAAAGAACTCAAATGCCAAAATTACTATTGCTACTGGATTCAAAATTGCTTTTTTTCCTCCGACAGTCGATATGTTAACATGGTTAGAAGAAGGAATAAACAAAATGAAAATTAAATAAGAATTAAAAAGCCAAAGTCGACCAACAATAAATTTTCCATTAAACAAAAAACAAAATACTTAGGTATAGATTCGATATTGTAATACCCCATATTTTTCTAGCTTAATTTAACTCTCAGTACATGAGTATTCCAAAGTAAAATTTGTAAAATACTTAGTATTTTTCAGTTTAGAGCTTATCATTGTGTAGGAATTTCAGTCAGCTTTTCAACGATATAAAGTTCGCCCAAATTCGATACCCGGGTGAAGAGTTAGAGCTATTTTTGTAAAACAGTGTGCCAAAATGCACATCACCGCATCACGGAGCCGGTCCAAACGGAAATTATCACTTTCCAGTGTTCCTGCGCGATCATGGCACATCGCGCCAAGCAACATTTTTAGAATTGTCATTTTCTAGTATGGCAACACGATTGTACCACGTCGCGCCAAGGACTAACTTTATGTTCAGTAAGGCACCGCGATGGCGCCGCGTCGCGCCATAAGTCCAGTTCCCAGTTGTCCACTTTCCAGTAAGCCGGGGTGATTGTACCGCGTCGCGCCGAGGTGAAAAATCAGGATTTCCAGCTTCTATTATTTAATTTTAGGGGTTGTTTGGTCAATTCTCAAAACCCCTAATCAGCCTAAATACGGGATTAATACCCTAAATAACCTAATATCTCATTATTCACTCACTTTTCTCAAGATTTAAAACATTCTCTCTCAAGAGGGAAAAACCTTAGCTTTAATAATCAAGGCTAACTTTCAAGAAATCCTTCAAGAACTTCAAGAATCCATAAAATTCAGGTATTTTAGGTGTTCATTCATAGGTTCCTTTCATTCATAAAGCCCAAGAACCTCTTTTTAAATTACAAGTTATAGATTCATGATTCCAATGCTTGAAATTGATTGTACGCGTATCTATTTTGTTAATTTGGTTTTCAATCCATGATTATGATATGATTCATGAAAATAGAATAGTATTTATGGGGAATTATATGAATTGCATGTTGAACCCATGAATTTGCAAGTTTGGGCATTTTAGTTGCAATGTTTATATGTTATCCATGATTATGTGCATTAAGTTTTGTCCCCCAAGTGTTTGATAGAATGTCTATGTGAATCAAATGGTGAAATCATGACATGCTAGTATATGTACAAACTTATGCTCTACATGTGTTTGATAAAATGTCTCTATGAATGAATTATGGACAAATATACATTGTTATATTTCTCAAGATCATGCTATGCTTTACTTTTCATGCTATCGAGTCCTGGGGGAATTTAATACTCGAAAAACCTAGTTGTTTACCTAGAGCTACAGTAGTTACAGAATAGTATCAGTCATGTCACGATCAGTAGAACTCAGTCAGTTACAGAACTTAGTTGTACTCGATCAGCGACAGAACTCAGTAAAACACAGTATTAGTCCAACCTAGTTCAGTATAATCAGTTCAAGGTCTATTTAGTTGGGAGTAGGATTTAGCACCGAGTGAACCCAAAGGATGGGGCCTCACCTTCCAGTAGAAGGTGTGATCCTTAGAAACAGTCCTTGCATTCCAGAACTACGTAGCCAGTGTAGGTTGAGATATCAACCTGCCAGTTAAGGGTTAATGGGGTGTTTTAACTTGTCAGTTGAGGGTTCCACCATTCTCATTAGAGTACCTGCCAGATGAGGGTAACTCTTTAGCTTGTCTTTACCCGTGGCACAGTACTTACACCCTTTCAGCTGGGGTTACAGGTTGGATCCCAAATCTATTCAGAAAAAGGGCATGTCGGTTAGATAATTACTTTCCACAGTTTCAGTTTCAGTCTCATTATAGAACTCAGTTCAGTTCTACAGAATCAAGACTGTCAGATACAGTCAATCAGTTTTAGTAACTCAATTATCAGTAATCTCAGATATTAGTTACTCAGTTATCAGAACTCAGCTTTAGTAAAAGCTCAGTTACAGTATACACGTATATGCACAGTATTGCATACTCAGTATTTATAGCAGTTTCAGTTATCCATGTACTCTCATATTCAGTTACTCTGTATCATTTAGTCAGTTATTGTTCATTCATATGAACCCTTACATTCAGCCTTACCTCATCTAGCATACCAGTACATTCCATGTACTGATGCATACTTTCTCTTTTCGCTATGATGTCTCATATCATAGGTTCGGATGCTCAAGTTCCCGACTGCGCATAGACAGATTCAGATTCAGCCAGTGGTGTCAAACTTAGTAGTTAGACCTCATCTATAGAGGATATTCTATTATTTTAGTTTCTTAGTAGATGTAGTATTTTAGTAGATGGAGTTAGTTGGGGGATTGTCCCATCAACTCCACTTTCAGACAGTTCAGTTAGAGGCTTTTCATACTAGACTTTCAGATAGTATTCAGTTTTACAAATTATTATTACAGTTGATATTCTTTATCAGTATTTCAGATTTTGAACCTTATGGAATTTCAGCCTATTTTCGCATCTATTATATTATTATTATTCAGTGCCCATAGCAGATATCATTCATGGGTTAGCTTGTGATCCTTCGGGGTCGTAAACACCGTGTAGAAACCGGGGTACAGACACAGGGTGTTACAGATATAAAATTAAAAAAACACATTCTAATTATTATTATTATCAGCAGCAACATTATTATTGCCAGTCAGCCAATCTTCAATCGGAAGAAGCAAGGACCTCCTAAGCTTGCGAATCTCCATGATCATTCGGGCTCTCATAGCGGACAACTCCCATCACAGGTCGTGAACCTGCGACTTAAGTTCTCGAACAGTTTTTTGTAGAATTGCAACATCCCAATTTGTATTAGCCATATCTAGAACACGCATGAATTAACAAAAAAAGTAAAGAAAAGAGTCTGAATGTAATACAATGTACACTACGAACTGGTAGATTTACACAAAAAAAAAACTTACCTCAATGAGAAAAGAATATGCTCTTTGAAGAGAAGTAGTTGAAGATGTAATCCTAAAAGACAAAATGCAAGAAATAAATAAAAGTGGAGGGACCTATTTATAGAGGATTGAATCTGAATGTGTTAGGCAAAAAGACACGACTGTTCAGGTCCATTGTATTAATTACATTCAAACTGCTGGTTTTTATTTTCTATGGAAAGACGCAATTTTTTCTTTTACATTCAAACTTCTCACCTTTTCAAAATGGTTTGAGACTTGATAACAACCATTATTATTGAGTTGTTGCAACAAATCATCCATCTGTCACAATAGATTTACCATTTATTGCAACAAGTGGTCCGTAAGTGCAACAAATGGTCTATCAAAATAGATTTACCATCTATTGTAACAGATGGTTTGTATGTGTAACAAATGATACATCTGTTGCAATATATGTATTATTGTGGCGACAGATGGACCATCTGTTGAAGGAGATGTTTTGATTTCTTCTAACAGTAGATTCATCAGTTGCAATAGATGGAGAATTTGATTCATCGGCTATTTTGAATGTGTTAGATAAAAAGTCACGATTCTTCACTTTTTTTAATAGTCATCATATGCGTGCAGATGAATAAACATTGTCTGGTCTATCGCAACAGATTTACCATCTTGATAGCCTAAAGGTAGGCTAAAAATGAAATTGACACTTAAAGGCAAAAATCAGCAAGCACACAAAGAGAAAAACAACACACTAGAAGGAGATGAAGAAGAAGAATTGCATAAATGTAAAGATAGTAGAGAGACCCTTATTTCCACTATGTGATTAACAAAAGGAGATGTATCAAATCTCTAATCATACCTCGTTAATGAAAGCTCAAACCACTCTCTTAGGTGACCCAAAGGACTCACACTTCCTCAAGCACACCTTTCTTACCAAATAACCCAATACAAGTGAAAGCCAATTTCAATTGCATTCAAGGTTCAAATTTTGGTTTTTATCTCTTAAGGAGAAGGAGAAGACTACAATCTAACACTAAGATTACAATCTAAAAAGTTATTCAATTCATTATCACAAAACCTATGAAAATAGAAGGCTACTTGTCTATTTATACTATTACATAATAAAAGACTTAATTACCCTTAATGAAACTCCCAAAAGAGGCGCCTCTTGAGTGTAGCTTTAGAGTGCAAAATATCTTCAATGCCCTTCACTTGAGGCACCTATGGAGTGTATAAGTCCTCCTCCTTTTATTCTCTTGAATAAGGCTTCAAAATACTCCAAAAAGACTTCAATTGTGTGCCAATTCTGAAGCTTGAACCTTGGACAATATCTTGTGCTCTTGGTACTCCTTATGCTTGTATCATCCTCTCCATCTTGAAAGAAATTTGTCCTCAAATTCAGATCTTGTAAAGACAAAGAGAGGGAAAACAAGCACACAATCCTCAAGGGAGGACGGTTAGCATTAGTACCACAAGTTATATAGATAAGCCAAGGTTGCTCACACTTGACATACATCCATGGGTCCTTTGTTTGGGACATGAAAGACTTAGCATAAATAACACAAAAAAAGTGAATAGGATCAATATAAAAAATGGATAGACATAATCCGAGGCTATCCCTCCCATATTTTAAGAAGTCACCGAGATCAAAGGGTCGAGTAACCAAGGGCATAAGCCATGACTAATCATCCCTTTTACTAAAGGATCCAACTCACAATCATCCAAGACATTACACACAACTATGCCATACACAAGGTCACTATGAATAAGGTTAATGTCATGGTTTTCAACACACAAATTCAAAGAAACACTCAAAGGAGGTACACATTTGAAGTACAACCAATTGTCCTTCGTTATGATCATGAAACACCTACCACAAACATCACAAAGTTCACGGCTAAGGCAAGCATCAAAAGGTAAGGCAACTACAAAGGTCCACAAAGCCATATAGCATTATAACTCCAAGTGGACCAACAAATAAATATTCTACCCTTACATAAAACAAATCCAAGACTTGTATGGATATCATCATAAGCAAAGAGGTAGTATAAGAAGGCATCAAGTGTAAAGGGATCATCCAAAGGGCTATCATCTATAAGAATGCCAATTGATTCATTAGGTTTATTACATAAGGTTGGAATCAAGTCATTTAAACTCATACGGCTCCTTCCTTTCAAATGAAACATAAACTTGGAATCCATAAGTTGAGATTCAAGTAACTTAAGTACAAGTGTGTCAAACAAGGATGCACATGTATAAGCAATACCCCAAAGAGGCAATGAAACATTTGCCTTAGGGTTCTCAATCATGAAACCACCTTATCTTTCAAGAGAGTAGCCCCCATACATATTCAAACCATAATGAGAAGCAAAGGGATCACAATTAAAACCATTTTCACAATTATAATCACAATTCGGGTCTCCTAAACATTCTAGCAAATCAAGGTCAACTCCATCCGATTGATCATTTTGCACACCCTCACTAGTTGTTGGCAACTCACATACCAACATAGACTCACTTTGGTTTTCATAAGGGTAAACTAGTGTGTAAATACTCTTGTCACTTGGTAATGGAACCTTATTCAAGTTATAAGTGCTAGCACTAGATGGACACAAATCATGCTTACGAAAAGAATTGATTTTGTCATCTAAAGGATCAACTAGTGCTTGCGTACTCACAACAAGAGTTTGGTCCTTATGAAAGCTAACAACACCAAGAGTATCACAAAAGGAATATTCATACACTTCTTCACTAAGAGAATCTGAAACTACACCACTTTGGCCACTACTAGCCACATCATAACAATTCAAGTTTCTAGGGGTGTAGAAGATAGCTTTGTTACCTTGTAGATCATGGAAAGTGTGTTATTCACTTGGTTTTGCATCATGGAAGCCTTACTGCTCCACATTACAAGGGAATACATCAAGTTTTCCCTTTGGACTCACTTCTTCATCACCTATCCCAAAATTGGGACTTTCAGCCAAGGGCTTGAAGGGAACTTCCTTGGGCTTCTCCTCGGGACTTCTAGGGTCTTGAACTTACACATGAGAAGAGAAAATACTAGGTAAAATGCTATTATTTGGGTTAGTGAGTAACAAGAATTCTTTGTGGACAAGTTCCACCATCAAGTATTTCTTTTCCCTTCCAACTTCACTACCCATGGTTTCCCCTTCGTTTTCCTTTTTTTTCACATCCTTCTTGTAAACCACCACTAAGTTTCTCTCCATATTAAGGCTTGGCCTCATTATCTTTGTGTGATAATTCTCTCACTTCTCCTACTTGAGTGGATTGAGTTTGGTTTAGTGGATCTTGGGGAGAAGGCATTGGATTTGATCGGTAATGGATTTGGATTTGTGGCATGGGATTTTTTGGAGTGTGGGGTCCTTGGTAAAGTAGATTTGGGACTTATTGGTTTGAATTTTGTGGAGGATTTGGTGGATATAATATATCAACCCTCGCTTTCATTCTAATCATACCACCCATCAAGAATTCCATTTCACTCCTCAAAGAATCCATATCACCCATTATAGCATCGTGATTATCCTCTATTTTTTGGGTAAAGGCCTCAAGCCGAGCCATCAAGGCTCCAATAGCATCATTTTCCAAAGGTTGGGATGATGAACCCTCGGATTCCATGGTCAAAAGTACCTAATAAGAAGCAAAAAACAGCAAACAGAAAACCTACAAAATGAACAAACAAGTTAGTTCAAAAAAGGCCCCACCACTCTCACACTCGTTTCTTACCTCACACTTGGTTTCACAAGTGTTGAAAACTTGTCAATACTCGACAAGTGAATGAGTGGTGAATGTGCTTTGGTCCGGAATCAATTTTTGTTTGATATGACTCAAGTAAAATGATGTACGGACTTGAACCAACAAACCACTACGAATTTGAAAATGAGAAAAGCACACAAAAAATTGAAGATGCGAAACAAACAGACTCTAATCTAATTACCAAACTAGTAGGTAGTTACTAGCTTGTTAATTAGTGATAGAACCAACAAAATTAAAACTAGAAACAACAATTAGAAACTAGAAAATCTAACTAAGAACTTAATTTGGCCGTTGAGCTATGATGACATGGCATTTAATGATTGGACATTGAGTTTTCAAAAAATTTCACCCAAAATTTTCAAGTCTCGACCTAGAACACCCTTGGAGAAGAATAATTTTTGTTTGGGAGGGATAAATTGAAGGTTTGGAGCCCTTTTGGAGCTTCAAATGAATTCAAAATGGATTTGTATTCCAAGGAATATTCTTTCACAAACACCAAGTACACTCTCTTTATTCTCCTTTTTTGGATCAAACACACTCTTTGAATATTCTTCCTTAGCAAGACTTGATGAATATGGAAGAACAAGATGAATATTTAAGAGTTGACTAAAGTTTGACCCCTAACCAAATGAACTCCAAATCTGGATTTTTTGTAGATCTATGTTCCTTAGGCCAAGGTGAACTCAACTATGTAAAAATCATCCACAAAACTCATCCAAATCACAAGCCCAATTTTGGATCTAGCTTAAAATCTTCAAAAAACACCATATCCATGGAGGTTCTTAGCTCAAACTCAACTAAATCTTGTTCCAAGCATAGATCCAGACTCCCTAGGTGTTAGAGAACAAGAATCTAACACAAGAAACTTCAAAAAAAAAGTGTAGATCTAGTATTCTAAGTTCAGATCTACAACAAACATACAAGACAACAATTTTTTTTGTATTTTTGGATTTTTTTACTCTTTTTTTGTTGAGATTTTCTTATTAAGAATACTAAAACCAAGATTTAGGGATGTTGGAACAACCCTAAATAAGGCTCTAATACCAAATGATAGACTAAAGGTAGGCTAAACACGAAACTAACACGAAACTAACACTTAAAGGCAAAGAATCAGCAAAAACACAAAGAGAAAAACAACACACTAGAAGGAGATGAAGAAGAAGAATTGCATAAATGTAAAGCTAGTAGAGAGACCCTTACTTCCACTATGTGATTAACAAAAGGATATGTATCATATCTCTAATCACACCTCACTAATGGAAGCTCAAACCATTCTCTTAGGTGACCCAAAGGACTCACACTTCCTCAAGCACACCTTTCTTGCCAAATAACTCAATACAAGTGAAAATCAATTTCAATTGCATTCAAGGTTCAAATTTTAGTTTTTCTCTCTTAAGGAGAAGGAGAAGACTACAATCTAATACTAAGATTACAATCTAAAAAGTCACTCAATCATTATCTCAAAACTCATGAAAATAGAAGGCTACTTGTCTATTTATACTATTACATAATAAAAGACTTAATTGCCCTTAATGAAACTCCTAAAAGAGGCGCCTCTTGAGTGTAGCTTTAGAGTGCAAAATGTCTTCAATGCCCTTCACTTGAGGTGACTATGGAGTGTATAAGTCCTCCTCCTTTTATTCTCTTGAACAAGGCTTCAAAATACTCCAAAAAAAAGACTTCAATTGCTTGCCAATTCCGAAGCTTGAACCTTGGAAAATATCTTGTGCTCTTGGTACTCCTCATGGTTGTATCACATCTGTTACAACATCTGTTGCAATATAGGGATTATTTGTTGCGACAGATGGACCATCTGTTGGAGGAGATATTTTAATTTCTTCTAACAGCTGATTCATCAATTGCAACAGATGGAGAATTCAATTCATCAGCTGTTTTGAATGTGTTAGATAAAAAGTCATGACTCTTTACCTCTTTTTTAATAGTCATCACATTCGTACAGATGAATAAACACTGTCTGACATGTCTTGATGGGGTAGAAAGAATAAGGTGCTTGCAGATGAATGGATCCACTTTTATGCATAGGAGTTATGTATTATTGATCAGGCTACCTTGACAGACACACATAAAGTACAATGATTTTGTGAATGCAGTTTTTTACCGATAAAAAATTTATCCTTCAAATGAGATCCTACATTGTACAGTTTAGTTTGATAAGTGCAAACTGATAAGGTCGAAGGGTTCCAAGACGGTGGTGTTGATACCCTGTTACAATTTAATGACAGTCTATACTCATGTTTTTGTGTCAATTTTGGGGAAGCATTCAAGTTTTTGGCGGTAGTGTAAATATCCAATAGTGATTGGACCGATTTTAATGGCGCAATGGACTTCTTGAAAGGCCTCCAAAGCCTCGCACTGCAGCAAACAATGATGAAATCAATAAAAATTCCCCTGGTCCAAATTTATATGAATGGGTTGCTCGAGGAAACTATTATACAACAGAAGGTACTTGGGAGAATACCTGTGCGGGAAGGGGGGGTGGAGAAGACCATATATCATCTCAGACCCTATTTAAGAGGAAGCACAAGGAAGAAAGTAAGGAACTTCTAGCGAATCTGGCCAATGAAATTGACATAAGAAATGAAAAAATTGAATGAGCTTTAAATGCGAAAGTGTATCCAAATATAAAAATCCTTAAGTCATTCTTGAAAAAGAAAAATGGTTAAGAGGACGGGAGATGGTCACTTTGCTAGAGACTGCAACTAGAGAGCATGTCCTCAATGAAGACTCACAAAGTGCAGGACCAGAACTTTAAGAAAGCAGTTTCGCGAGCATAGGAGATTGGTAAGAATTTCAGTCAAGAATGAAACTTGAACCAACAACTCCAGAAGTAAAAATAAGGGAAGCCAAGGCGTCAATTTCTGAAGTCTAACTTGCATCCCATGCCTTCTAGTTGTGGCTATGATCAGGTCAATTGCAGTAGAAACAAAAAGCTCTGAAGTTGGGCAGAAATCCATGCCTTGTTATTTCCACTGCCTTTAACTTGACCATAGCCATAAACAGGGGGCATAGGATGCAAGTATAACTTGAGAAATTGCCACCTTGGCTTGATCCCTTATTTTTAATTCAGGAGTAGTTGGTTTAGGTTTCAATCCTGACCGACAATCTTACCACCTTTCATGCTTGCAAAGTTGAAACTTTATAGGTCTGGTCCTGCATTTTGTGGGTCTTTATTCAGGCCACACTAGCTAGTTACAGTCCCCGAACAAAGTGTACAACTCCAGTCCACTTGAGCATTTTTCTTTTTCAAGAACGACTGATGGATTTTTATTTTTGGATACACTTTCACATTCTCAACTTATTCAGTTTTTTCCTTTTTCATGTCAATTTCATCAGCCAATTTTGCTACACTTTCCTTTCTACCCTGTGTTTCTTCTTTAACAAGGTCTGAGTTGATATATAGTCTTCTCCACCTACCCCTTCCCGCACAGTTATTCTTACAATAACCTTCTGTTGTATAATAGTCTCCCCGAGAAACCCATTCATATAAATTTGGACCAGAGCAATAACTATATTTATTTCCATTCTTGTTTGCAGCAGTGCGAGGCTTCAGAGGCCTTTCAAAAATCTATTGAACCCTTAAAGGCAGTGCAATCACTATTTGAATGTTTACACTGCCACCAAAAACCTTAACCCTTCTTCAAACTTGACACATAAATATTAGCAAAATCTTTATTAAACCGTAATAGGGTGTCGACACCACCTACTTGGTCCCTCATCCTTAACAGTTAAAACCTAATAATCTTAACTGTAAAATGTCACATTTTGTTTGAAGGATTAACGCCTAATAGGTAAAGAACCAACATTCATAAAATCATTTTACTGGATATGTGTTTTCACGATAGGTTGATCAGCAATACATACCTCCCACATATGAAGTGATTCCATCTGCAAGCAGCTTATTCCTGCGAACCTATCTTTACTCTAGCCTTTAATACTGGTCGGGCAAAAGTTGATCCAGTTTCACTTCCTTTTATCTGCAAACAAGAGAAATACATTTGATGACAAACAAGATAAGAAGAAAAATAATATTACAAAAGGGTAACACAAAATTGAATGAATCAATAGATGACCAATCTGATGCAACAGATTCCCCACCTGTTCAATTGATGAGGCATCTGTTGCAACAGATGGATGATATATTGCAACAGATGGGTCATCTGTTGGAATAAATCAAAGCAAACTTGCTACTAGTTTGATTTCTTCAAACAGTTTCTTCATCAGTTCCAACAGTTGATTCATCAGTTGCAATAGTTGAGGAAACTATTGCAACACCACCAACAACAACATCAACAATAAAGAAACAACACCATATGTTCCAACACCATCAACAACACAAACACCATATGTTCCAACACGACCACCACCCCCAACAACAACACCATCAAAGTAATAAACAAAAGACGTAAAAAAAAAACTATACTGACAATAAGGCTTTTTAAGTTCTCCCAACAGATGACTTTTTTTTTTGTAGATTTTAATAAAAATAATGGTTCATTTATTCAAGACTTAAAAGTCACCTTTCCTTAATTTTCTGAATAAATAGAAAACTGGTAATGGGTAAATCATTAATAACAACAGATGTAAATATCTAATTTAAATAACATACAAAGAAGAAGACAAGAAGAAAAGAGCAATAGTGAACTATACCCGCAATATCAAAAAAGCAAAGAGATCAGAAAATCCAATTCATTTGAGAAAAGATATTAATCGGTTGAGATCCGAAAGGATCCTCATCCGAAAGAAGAGAGAAAAGAGAGGAAAAAAAATGAGAGAAAGAGAACTGAGAATAAAGAAGAGAGAGAGTATTCTAGATATGAGTTTTAAATATTCATTAATAACTTTTAAGGGGAACGAGGAGACGGTGACATTGAAAACACCAGATAAGACTACGCAATGAAGAGATACTAAAGTTATCCAAGTAAAAAAATTTACCGCCTTAGTATTTTATCTTTTTTATCTCAGATAGAAAATACCTAAGTTGCTTTAAAAAAAAATCTTATAATATCTAAGTCATACTTTACAACAGATGCCAATTTCTGTTTGAAAAATTCCAAAGCTCGGTCATCTATCGCAACAGATGGCAGTGCCTGTTTGATGATTTACAATAGATGTATAATCTGTTGCAACAGATGACTTAATTTGTTTAATAAATTCCAACAAATAAGTCATCTGTTGCAACATATTGAACATTTATTTTTATACAATTTCAATTAAGTTCATATGTTCAACTAATACCTAAATTGATTAATCTAAGACTAAGGGTAAGTTCTCATAGGTTCAACTACAACTTCAATTGAGTCTTTTGGCAATTGAATGATGAGACCGTATTGCGTTCCTCTCGACCAGAGTCGTCGATCGATTGCTCTGAGCTGAATCTGTTCTTATTACCTTATATGTTCAACTAATACCTTAATTTATTAATCTAGGACTAGGGGTGAGTTCTCATAGGTTTAACTACAACTGATGGCAGCGTCTAATTGATAATTTACGATAGATTGGTAATCTGTTGCAACAGATCACTTAATCGTTTTGATAATTTACAACAGATAGGTAATCTATTGCAATAGATGAATTAATATTTTTGATAATTTACAATAGATGGGTAATTTATTGCAACAAATGATTTAATTTGTTTGATTACTTTCAACAGATAAGTTATCTGTTACATCAAGTTGAACATTTGTTTTTATATAATTTTAATAAAGTTCATATATTAAACTAATACCTAAATTGATTAATCTAGTACTAGATGTGAGTTCACATAGGGTCAACTACAACTTCAATTGAGTCTTTTGACAATTGCATGATGAGATGGTATTTCGTTCCTCCCAACCAAAGTCATCGATCGATCGCTCTGAGCTGAATCGATTCTTATCACCTTATATGTTTAATTAATACCTTAATTGATTAATCTAGGACTAGGGGTGAGTTCTCATAGGGTCAACTACAACTTCAATTGAGCCTTTTGACAATTGCATGATGAGACGGTATTGATTTCCTCCCGACCAGAGTCGTTGATCGATCACTCTGAGCTGAAGCAATTCGTATTACCTTATATGTTCAACTAATACCTTAATTGATTAATCTGGGATTAGAGGTGAGTTCTCATATGGTCAACTACAACTTCAATTAAGCCTATTGTATGATGAGATGGTATTGCATTCCTCCCGACCAGAGTCGTCGCTCGATTGCTCTGAGCTAAAGCAATTCTTATTACCTTATATGTTCAACTAAAACCTTAATTGATTAATCTAGGACTAGGGATGAGTTCTCATAGGGTCAACTACAACATATGGCAGCGCCTATTTGATAATTAACAATATATGGGTAATCTGTTGCAATAGATGACTTAATCTGTTTGATAATTTACAACAAATGGGTAATTTATTGCAAAAAATGACTTAATCTATTTGATTAATTCCAACAGATAAGTTATCTGTTGTAACAGGTTGAACATTTGTTTTTATACAATTTCAATTGAGTGCATATGTTCAACTAATACCTAAATTGATTAATCTAGGACTAAGGGTAAGTTCATAGGGTCAACTACAACTTCAGTTAAAAGAGAGATACTTCAAATCCTGATAGATATCAACTAGATCTTGATAGATCTTATCTATATTCTTGATAGACATTCACTGTAGTGTAAATACATTTATAACACTCCCCCTTGAATGTCTAATTGATAGATAATAGCCTCGTTAAAACCTTACTATAAAAAACCCAGTGAAAAAAAATCTAGTGAAGGAATACATTTATAACACTCCCCCTTGAATGTCTAATTAATAGATAATATGCCTCGTTAAAACCTTACTAGAAAAAATTCAGTGAAAAAAAAATCTAGTAAAGGAATACATTTATAACACTCTCCCTTGAATGTCTAATTGATAGATAATATGCCTCGTTAAAACCTTACTAGAAAAAACCCAGTGAAAAAAAAATCTAGTGAAGGAATATATTTATAACACTCCCTCTTGAATGTCTAATTGATAGATAATATGCCTCGTTAAATCCTTACTAGAAAAAATCCAGTGGAAAAAAAATCTAGTGAAGGAAAAAGAGTACACATCTCTAACAATTTTCATATAGGCTACCTCATTAAAAACCTTACAAGAAAAATCCAGTGGGATAAAACCTCATAAGGGAAAAAGAGTACAACGCGTATTAACTCTCCCTAATGAGAACATCCTTGAACCTTTGCATCCCGATCTTGTGCAACATCTTCTTGAAAGTTGCAACTGAAAAAGATTTGGTGAATAAATCAGTCACATTGTCACTTGAACAAATCTGTTGCATGTTAGTATCACCATTCTTTTTTAGCTCATGTATGTAGAAAAGCTTTGGCAAAATGTGCTTCGTTCTATCTCCTTTTATGAATCCTCCATTAAGATGTGCTATGCATGTTGCATTATCTATGTATAAAACTGTGGGTATATTGTTACATTTCAAACCACACTTTTCTCGAATGAGATGTATCATGGACCTCAACCATACACATTCTCGTCTTGCTTCATGAATAGATATTATCTCAGCATGATTCAATGAAGTGGCTACAATAAACTACTTTGTATATCTCCAAGATATTGCCCACATATGAACACATAGCCTATTTGAGACCGATCTTTATGTAGGTCCGATAAGTACCCAACATCAACATGACCAATAAGATCGGGACTGCAAACTTGCTAACAAATTAACAAAAAAAGGCTATATCAGCCCTTGTAGTATTTGCAAGATACATTAGTGTATCAATTGCACTAAGATATGGTACTTCATAACCAAGGAGTTCCTCATTCTTTTCTTTAGGTTGGAATGGATCCTTATTCAATTTTGCATGTTTCTCATTTAAGCAAATATTCTATTGCTTTTGAAAACTCTCCAAGAGTTCCAATGATACTCAAATCATCAAATTATCTCTTATAAGGATAATAAAAGTTTCCCAAAGACTTTATATGCTTCAGACATTTTGAATCCTTTAGGAATTTTCATAGGATTTTTGACAAGTAACAATATCCAATATGTCAAGTGTGACATCTTCAAGTGTCTGAACTGCAAATCAAATAAGTTTTACGCTTACCAAAATACATCCTTTCAGGTCACTTGATAAATGTTTCTACGTCAGCTTACATAAACGTAGAATTCAGATCCTCGTAATCTTATACAATATTGTGCCAATATTGTATCAAAGATATCATCGATGATATATCATTTTATATCGGTTCACAATGTGACATAACATTTTGAGATCTCATCACTTCTTTATTTTCAAGTACCTGAACCTCTCATAAGGTTTCATGAAGTGTTATGTCGTAGGCTCTTCAAGAGCATATTGCCTTCTTATTATGATTATTTGCTCCTTATTTTTCAATGATTATTTCATTTGGAACCGATTAGTCTACCACGCTTCATGCATGCAGAGACTTTGTCCTTTAAGAACATAAATTAGGAGTACTTGCAGCTTAATATGAAATGCTTTCGGCATTTGACTTGATTATCTTTTCAATGAGGATCTGATGATAATTCCTAACATATTTCATAGCTACTTATAATCTCCCCCTTAGGTTAGGAAAACTAACATTTATCCTCCATTTCTTTAAGGAATCCATTTTTTTGCATCATGATATATTCATTAATCGTATAGCGCACATCAAAACTATTAGATGGAATAGTTGGTTCCTGACCTTGAACCAATTGAGAGGGAAGAAATAATCAAAATATATTGGTCTAATGCATACAAGTGCTATTGTATGCAACATATCTTATTTCATACCAAAGCATGAAACTTTGTTCTCATTAGCAATGGTTCAGCTATTTATGAAAGGCATTCAATGCTAAACCATCACCATCAAGATGAATTATCTTGATTACACAATCTGAAAATTATGCTCAATTTATATTGAGCAAGTAACTTTATAAATGTCAAACGTAGGTTGACAATGAATGTACATGTGATCATCTTATTGATGCATCTTTTCAACATATCACATGATAGGTGAATGGTCCCTTATTCACCTTTTATATTGTTCAGATTTTAAGGAATCGAATCCCAAAATTAGTTGATCCAACCAACTTATCACGAGAACAAGCAACATTAAAAGTAATGAAGAATTTTCTAATTCTTCAATATATGCTCAATACTCAGTATACACATCTTTGAAATGTCGCAATCGTTCATGGCAATTTATGAACTTTTATTTTAGCCAACTCCAAGTTTACCATTACATGTACCTTTTACTTTAATAAATTTCAGATTTACTATTACATGAATAAAGTTCAGATTTACTACTTTAAAGTAAAGTACCTTTTACTTTAATACTCCTAATTTCTGACTAGACTAAAAGACAGATACTTCAAATCCTGATAGTTATCAACTAAATCTTGATAGATCTTATCTATATTCTTGATAGACATTCAATATAATATAAATACATTTATAACAGTTTCCTTTTACATTTCTCAATTTATACAAGGGGAAATTGTTACAAATGCAGAAATTGTAAACATTTATGACGAAAAAACTAATCAATTTTTCTTCTTTAAATCACAAAACCCTGATAGAAATCATAAACTCAACAGATAAGGCAGCAAATCCTAAGGTTAATCAACATTTTTAAGGATGTAGAAACAATTATTATCTAGACGTCATTGATAAATAGGTTTTCTCATAAGTGTTGGAGCTAAGGTGCTATTGTGTATGCAACACCGGTCCCTTGTCCCCTTCCATTCTTTTTTCTTTGACTAACTTGTCCCCTGCCATCACGCCGAAGAAACATCAACATTGATGGCAGGTTTCTGGTTTCAAACATGTTAGGTAAAAGGCATTAATAAAAAGTTTAAGGATATAATAATTTTTTTTGTAGAATAAGTTTTGTTGATTAAACTTGTCTTTAATGCTTTATTTTTTGAGCCTTAGCAATATTTTTAAAGAAAAGTCCAGCCTTTTCCACTTAATTACAATGATGACATTAAGAAAAAGTTCTCCCTTTTCTATTTAATTACAATAATACTTGAAGTGCTATTGAATATGGTGAGGGCCATACTTATTAAAATGTATAATTAAATATTTCATATATTTTCTATTTTACTCTCTTAAAGATAAATAATTTTGTAAAAAATAGTAATTTATACTAATTAATTCTAATTAAATATTACAATTAAATAAATGTATATATTTCTTCTTTTATTTTTTGACTCTTATGATAAAACATAATTTTTTATTATTTATTTTAGCAAATTAAAAGAGATTTGTTATTTTCTTCTAATACTAATTTTATGATTAAATAACTATATAAAATATTAATATTCAAATTTAGAATTTCAAAATATACAAATAAAATTAATTTAGTAAGATAAATTTCTAATAAAACTTTTCTTAAGACCTGTGCCACGTCAACATAGGATCAAGTTAAAAAAAAGTGAAGAAATGTCTATTATGTCGACATATACACCTTAATAAGACTAAATATTGACATACACATTTTTCGCACTTTTATATACTAGAAAAGTTTATTTGACAAAAAAAGTTATTTAACATATTCGGATCCATAATTATAAATTTTAATGTATAAAATATTGATAAAATAAGATTTTTAAAGTTAATTATTTTTAAATATAAATAATCAACTTTCTAATTTTTTTAAAAATTATTAACCTGACACGTTGCTTAAGAAACTTAAATTAGGGATGTATTTCACCACATTAACCTTATTGATATTGGATTGGGACTCTAAATTTGACTGTGATTGATATTATTTTAGAATTCTAAATTTATCAAATTAACTTAAGAAAACTCTAACCTTATTGACTATTATTGATATTGTTTTGGAGTATTACTCTATGTTGTTATTTAATACTAAGGATAAAAAAAATATAATAAAATTATTTTAATTTTATAAATTAGATAAGTAAATTAAAATAGTCATATAGGGACCAAAATAAATGATGAGAAAATATTTATTTTACTTTTTACAATGTTGGGCCGTGCTGATACTGTTGTCACTTACCACCGACTTCTTGTATTTGAATCAAGCTGGACAGTTGTATAGTAGATTTGATTGATCAAGTTCCTTTTACAATAATAAAGTTTCATTATCTACACAATGTTGCAAAATCGTGTCAACTCGTATTATTTTTAATTAATTATTATAAATTATTTATATATAAAAAAATTATTAATATTTAATTAAAAAATAAAATAAATATTTCTGACATGTCTGTTTCAGCTGCTTCAACTGTAATTTTGCTATATCACTCCTAATTAATTACTATAATTCATTTATGTATTAAAAAATTAATAATATTCAATCCATGATTTTACTATATCACCCCTAATTAATTGTTATAAGTCATTTATGTATTAAAAAATTAATAATATTTAATTAAAAAAGTAGAATAGACATTTATGACATATCTGTTTCAGCTGTTTCAACTGTAATTTTATTACATCACCCATAATTAATTATTATAAGTCATTTATTAATTAAAAAATTAATAATATTTAAATTAAAAAAGTAAAATAGACATTTATGACATTTCTGCTTCAGCTGTTTCAACCATAGTTTTACTAAATATCACCGCTAATTAATTATTACAAATCATATAAGTATTAAAAAATTAATACTATTGAATAAAAATGATAAGTTAACTCTTGATGTTTTAAATTAACTTGACGTCTTATCTGAGGTCCACTTAAATTTTTTTCACAAGTATTTTTTATAATATTTTTTTGCTATATCACTTCTAATTAGTTTTTGTAAGTCATTTAAGATATGTCTACTTCGCTGCTTCAATCATAATTTTACTATAGCACCCCTAATTAATTATAATGGTCATTTAAGCATTGTGCCACTTAAATTGGAATAGAAAAAGTATTATAAATTTAATTGAAAATTTAAATTATTTAAAAATATAATTGATTATCAATGACACAAAACTCCGGACAAGGAGAGTAACATGTACTATTCAAAAATTACATAAAAATATATAAATTACAATAGTTAACAAATTAAAATATCTAAAAATAATTTAATCTGTTATATATATTTAAAAAATATGTAAAAAATATTATAAATCATAATAATTAACAACTTAAAAATTTAAAAGATATAAAATATTTAGTTAACTCCCAAAATTATATTAGTGTCGCTTAAATTGAAATTTAAAAAAAAAGTATTATAAATCACAATAATTAAAAACTTAAATTATTTTTAAAATATAATTGACTACCAATGTCACCAAAGTTTGAACAAAGGAGAGTAACTATATTATTCGAAAATTATATAAAAAATATTTTATAAATTAAAATAGTTAACAACTTATAATATCTAAATACATATTAAAAGTATTATTGATTATCTAAATTCTATTTGTGTCACATAAATTGAGAAGAAAAAAACCTATATTGAGCCTATGCTAAATTCCGAATGAATCTTAGAATGTATATGAACTCTTTTTTTTTTTAACTTTTGTTTAAATATATCAAGATTGAAAAGACAAGTTCTAATACAGCACACAAAAGAGTGTATAAAAGATAAAGTTAGCATAAATAATATCAGTATTACTAATAATACAAATATTATTAATGCAAACATTACTAATACATTCTATTTAACATTATTCTTATACACTCTAATAAACTACTCATATGTTTCAATGGAAGGAACATATACAAAAGCAAAGTTCAATAAAATATCTACAAAAGTATGTTTTATCGTGTCCTCAAAGTCAAATAACTTAAATTAATATGAAGGGTGGTAACTTATAATTTCTTTTTTTACATAATCTTCAAAACACTTAAAATTTAAATTTAAAATATTAATTTAATTTAAATTCAAAGAATAAGTTGACAAATAAAAAATAAGGAGAAAATGAAAGCAAAAAATGTTTATACATAATTATTTTGTGAAATTTGGCTCCTTGAGAAAAACTATCAGGTAGTTAATATATTTTGTATAGCCATGTTTTATAATTCACAATTCGAATTGACATCAATCTAACTTAATATACATAGTTAAAATATCTTAATGTTAGGCTCATGCTGACACGGGTCATGCTCCTCTAGTTCTATTATATAGAAGGGTTTCGACATGCCTGCTTCAGCAGGTTTCTTCATGATTTTACTATATCATCCTTAATTAATTATTATAAGTTATTTCTATATTAAAAAATTAATAATATTTAATTTAAAAAATGAATAGACATTTATAACATGTTTGCTTTAGCTGCTTCAACCATGATTTTACTATATCACCCTAATTAATTATTATAAGTCATTTATGTATTGAAAAATTAATAATATTCAATCCGTGATTTTACTATATCTCTCATAATTAATTATTATAAATTATTATGTATTAAAAATTAATAATATTTAATTATAAAAAGATAAAATAAGCATTTATGACATGTCTGCTTCAACTGCTTCACCTGTGATTTTACTATATCACCCCTAATTAATTATTATAATTCATTTATGTATTAAAAAATAAATAATATTTAATTTAAAAAGTAAAATAGACATTTATGACATGTCTACTTCAGCTGCTTCAACCATAGTTTCAGCAGGTTGTTTGCTCAGCGATTTTATTATATCACCCTTAATTAATTATTATCATTTATTTATATATTAAAAAATTAATAATATTTAATTAAAAAAATAAAATAGACATTTACGATGTGTCTGCTTCAGCTGCTTCAACCATGATTTTACTATATCACCCTAATTAATTATTATAAGTTATTTATGTATTGAAAAATTAATAATATCCAATATATGATTTTACTATATCGCTCATAATTAATTATTATAAGTCATTATGTATTAAATATTAATAATATTTAATTAGAAAAAGATAGAATAAACATTTATGACATGCCTGCCTTCACTGCTTCAATCGTGATTTTACTATATCACTCTTAATTAATTATTATAAGTCATTCATGTATTAAAAAGAAAAAATATTTAATTTTAAAAAAAGTAAAATCGACATTTATGACATGTCTGCTTCTGCTGCTTCAACCATAATTTTACTGAATATCACCCCTAATTAACTATTATAAGTCACTTAAGTATTAAACGATTAATAAAATTTAATTAAAAAAAGATAAAATAGATATAAAAATGATAAATTAACTCCAGATGTTTTAAATTAACTTGACTTCTTATACGAGGTTCACTTAAAAAAATTTCACATGTACTTTTTATCGTAATTTTGCTTTGTCACTTCTAATTAGTTGTTGTAAGTCATTTAAGACATTTATGTTTCTCTGCTTCAATTGTGATTTTACTATATTACCCCTAATTAATTATTATGGTCATCTACGCATTGTGCCACTTGATTTGGAATAGAAAAAATATTATAAATCACAATAATTAAAAAATTAAATTATTTAAAAAATATAATTGGCTATCAACGATACAGAACTCTGGACAAGGAGAGTAACATATATTATTCAAAAATTGCCTAAAATGTATTATAAATTACAATAATTAACAGCTTAAAATATCTAAAAATAATTTAATCTGTTATATATCTCGAAAAAATACTATAAATTACAATAATTAACAACTTAAAAACTTAAAAGATTTAAAAATATTTGGATAAGAAAAGCAACGTATATTATTTGAAAATTACATTAAAAATATTATAAATTACAATTGTTAACAACTTAAATTATCTAAATAAATATTAAAAATATGATTGATTATCTAAATTCTATATGTGTCACATAAATTGAGACAAAAAATAACATATATTGAATCCGTGCTAGATCCCAGATGAATCTTAGAATGTATATGCAATCCTTTTTTTTTTAACTTTTGTTGAAATATATCAAGATTGAAAAGACAAGTTCTAATACATCACACCAAACAGTGTATAAGAAATAATAATAGCATAAATAATACCAATCTAATTCAAGCATTATTAATGCAAACATTACTAATACATTCTATTCAAAATTATTTGTATACACTCTAATAAACGACTCCTACGTTTCAATGGAAGGAACATATACAAAAGCAAAGTTCGATAAAATGTTTACAGAAGTATGTTTTATCGTATTCTCAAAGTCAAATAACTTAAATTGATATGACAGATGGTAATTTATAATTTTTTTATATAATTTTTGAAAATTTTAAAATTTAAACAAGTTGATAAATAAAAGAGAAGGAAAAATGAAAATAAATAAATATTTATGTCGGCTTAGTAGGGGAATACGATGTAATTTTGGATTATTAATTGCAACTCACATGTGATGTAATATGCAATGACTAGATAACCCTTTATATTTTTCAACAATTATTTTTTATTTTATACAACAAGTTTCAAGTCTTATGTATTAATTCTAATCTCATATTTTATACTTAATGTAGCAAATCTCAGTCATATGATTAAAAATTTAAACTTTAAAATGCATCAATTTTTTTTCTTTATATTATTATATATATAATTATCTTGCAAGATAATTTGGCTCCTTGAAAAATATTATCAAGTAGTTAATATATTTTGTGTATTGCTTTTTTATAATTCATAATTCGAATTAACATCAATCTACTTATTATACATAATCAAAATATCTTAATGTTGGGCCCGCGCTGACACGAGTCATGCTCTTCTAGTATTTATCTAATAATAGGGAAAGGAAAGAGAAGCAGGTAGGGCGTCTAACATGCCTGCTTATACTGTCTGCTTCAGTTGCTTGGTCTGTAATTTTACTATATCATTCCTAATTAATTATTATAACTTATTTATATATTAAAAAATTAATAATATTTTAAAAAAAAAGTAAAATAGACATTTATGACATGTCTGCTTCAGCTGTTTTAATAGTTATTTTACTAAATGTCATCTTTAATTAATTATTATAAGTCATCTAAGTATTAAAAATTAATAATATTTAACAAAAAATGTAAAATATATATAAAATGATAAATTCAACTCTTGATATTTTAAATTAATTTAACATCTTATATCACATAAAAAAATTCACAAGTATTTTTTATAGTAATTTTTTTATATCACTTCTAATTAGTTGTTGTGAATCATTTAAGACATGTCGACTTCGCTACTTCAATTGTGATTTTACTATATCGCCCCTAATTAATTATTATGGTCGTTTAAGCATTATACCACTTAAATTGGAATAGAACCAAAGGTATTATAAATCACGATAATTAAAAACTTAAATTATTTTAGAAGTGTAATTGACTATCAATAACACAAAAGTTTGAACAAGGAGAATAACATATATTGTCACACCCCTTTTTCGTACTCCAAAAAGACTAATTTTTAAGTTCGAAAGGGTTTTATTATTAAGTGACAAAAAATGAAAATTTTGTTCCGAAAAGGATTTTTTTTACAATTAAATTCAGAGTCGCCACTTAGCATAATCCGGTGTGCCAAGTCACCTTTGGAAAATTCTTTTCGAAATGGTTTGACTCTTTAAAACTGGTTTGCGAACAGAGATTCCGGCTAAGGAATTCTGTTGACCGAGGGAAAAGTGTTAGGCACCCCTCGATCCCGTGGTTTGACCACGGTCGCTTGGCGGAGCGTATAGGCTAATTTGACATTATGAATATATAAACCACACAAAATCACACAAAAACGATCAATCAAACAAACAAACAAAATAAATCTAAAATTATAATGTCCAGTCCGATTATTACAATCCCGAAATAGAAAAAAAATGCGAAAATATAAACCTACTCTATTCTAAGTTAATCCTAAACTAAACTCCCGTGATCTACCCGACGCCTCGGGCCTTGATCACGAACATCCTCCGGGTACAAAATTCTTCGGGGCATTCCCCAGATAAATCAATACAAATACCTCGGGGCATTCCCCGGCCAAATGAATACATTTTTTCCAATGTGAGAAAACAAAATCATTCACCCAATTTTCAAACATTCAACAAAATTTCAAATCTTCAACAAAAACCACAAATTTCAAATTTTGCCTACCCAACCTACGTTTGCCTATCCAATTCGGTGACATTTACATTCAAACACAATAAATTAAAATTTATCCGAATCTAACCTTTTCATCAATTTTTCAATTCCAAACCCCAACTTCTTTTTTATCGATCCATTAAAACATGATCAAGTTCTTTCCTCAAACCTTCGAAGCCGAATCACCAAACATCATGATCAATATCAACAAAAATCTAACAAGCATAATCACACCATACATAATCACAACCAATTCAATAAACCAAAATAACTAAAGAGAGCGGGTTAAGGAGATGGACCTCAACAACACTTGTTTTCGTTGATAATAAAGAAGTCCAAAAAACTGAAATCCTCGAATGAAATCCTCATGACAAACCGAGCTCCAAACTACGAATATTGAACCCAGTAGATTGCAAGAAGACCCCTAACGTACTATATCGAGCACGAATCAAGAAAAATAGATGAATCTGAAACCCCTGAAAATCAAAAGAGAACTGAATATCCGCACGATTCGAACTTAGGTGAGCTCAGACGGAGGTGGAAAATGACAGACCAAAACAGATTTCGGTGAAGTTCGTTATTTCCGGCCCGATTCAGCTAAAAAAACCCGATGGAAAATAGGGGTGATTTTGAGGAATTGCAACGTTTTGGTGGATTTTTAAACCTGCAATACTGTCGACGTTGGTCCGTCCTCCTTCGACTTCTTTCTGTTCACTCTCATTTTCTCCGAAATCTCTCTGATTTTCTTCTAATTCTACGTGTGTATGTGTTTGTGGCTGTGCCTGTATATTTTTAAACGAAGAAGAAGAAAAAGGGAATGATAGAAGGATATGTTTCTGTTTAGGTGAGTGGAAATGGCTTCTGTGTGTGTATTTGGTTCCCTCCTTGTGTATTGTGTTGTTCTATGTTGAAGAAGAAACCAAAATTCCCAAAAAATAAATAGAGAGCCTCCTGCGGAGAAGATGAGATGCTAATGATAATCCCTCCCCCAATCTTCTGTGGCCCCCCTCTATATATGGAAATAACGTGTTAAATAAAAGTGGTTACGAGGGTCACGTGGGTGAGGTATGGACTAGTGGGTGAGGTGTACTAATCTAATAAGAAAGGGTTGTTAATTTTGTTACCAAAAGAATAATTAGGATTGAGTTTGTTAGGAATTTGTTATTTTTGTACTTTTGTGGGGGAATAATTACATGGTTGAGGGTACACAATAGGATAGGGTAAAAAGGTGAAAATTAATCTTTTGGAGGGACAAAATTACGTGTCTACATCATGACCCCTTTGAATGTAAACACGCAGTGTTTTCAGACAAAGAAGTAAACAACGAGACCGAATTTTGTCCCGATCATTATTCAAAGAGAGGAGTAAAAGAAAGAAGGACAATCGAATCCTGTCGGACACCCTATCTACCCAAGTCATGAGGAAGTCACAAGTATCTCAAAGGGTTGGAAGAGAAGTGGACTATACCGAGTTGGAGATTCGAGTGGGGTTCCATCGAGGTTCCGGTCCGCGGCTCTGTCATTACATCAAAAATAAAAATTACAAGTTAAAACATAAATGAAATTACAAAATCCTATCTATACAACTTTTGTTGGCTCTTGACTCGACTTTTATCACCCTATTCTTCAGGCGGGCTCCTGACTTGCAATTTCTTTCAACTTGTTGCTTGGCTTTCAATTGCTTCGCTTTGTTGCTTGACTTTTCATTTCTTTACCCTATTCTCCAGGCAGTCTCCTGACTTGCTATTTTATCACTTTGTTGCTTGACTTTTCATTTCTTCACTCTGTTCTCCAGGCAGGCTCCTGACTTGCTATTTCATCACCCTGTTCTTCAGGCGGGCTCCTAAAACCCAAAATTAAAACTAGAACGAAAATTATCCCAAACAAAAATTATAGTAAAGTAGTATTTTATTTTTGAAAGCGTTGTCCCATTTTCCAGGAGGGTCCTGAACAGAAAGTAAAATTCCATTTTCCAGGAGGGTCCTAAACAGAAAGTAAAATTCCATTTTTCAGGAGGGTCCTGAACTGAAAGTAAAATCCCATTTTTGCAGGAGGGTCCTGAACAGAAAGTAAAATCCCATTTTTCAGGAGGGTACTGAACAAAAGGTAAAGTCCCATTTTTCAAGAGGGTCCTGAACATAAAGAAACATCCCATTTTCCAGGAGGGGCCTGAACATAAAGTAAAATCCCATTTTTCAGGAGGGTCCTGAACATAAAGTGAAATCCCATTTTTTAGGAGGGTACTGAACAGAAGGTAAAATCTCATTTTTCAGGAGGGTCCTGAACAGAAAGTAAAATCCCATTTTTCAGGAGGGTCCTGAACAGAAAGTAAAGTCCCATTTTTTAGGAGGGTCCTGAACAGAGAGTAAAATCCCATTTTTCGGGAGGGTCCTGAACAGAAAGTAAATTCCCATTTTTCAGGAGGGTCCTGAACAGAAAGTAAAATCCCATTTTTCAGGAAGGTCCTGAACAGAAAGTAAAATTCCATTTTTCAGGAGGGTCCTGAACATAAAGTAAAATCCCATTTTCCAAGAGGGTCCTAAACAGAAAGTAAAATCCCATTTTTCGGGAGGGTCCTGAACAGAAAGTAAAATCCCACGGATGTGCATTTCCAATAGTAGCTGAATTAAGTGAAGCGAACTTGCCCCTATTTCAACAAAGAAAATTTGTCAGTTAAAAACTTAGTGGTGGCTTGCATCTCTTGGCTTCTCAGGTATCTGCCCCAGAACTCGTTCCTTTCATCTTTGTTCCAAATCACTGACACTTGCCTTGTCTTGCCGCATCATCGACCAGGATCCAGATTGAGGGAAATGAGTTCTAACTCGAACAATGGGTTTCCATTTTACCATGCCTCTGAGGTGCACTCTTTTCCCAAATCTGAATGCTTCCACGAATTCAAACAGCCTGTCGGTTGATAGACTTCCTTTGCTTCGTGTTGAATTACGATCATATTTCTTTCATGTGCTGGTCCTTGACTTTTCCTCATATAATTGGAAAGACTGGTAGTAAATTTTGAAATCTTTTCTCGCTTGTTTTGACACAAACTTGACTTAAAATGTAAAGAAATGATGGTGACTTTTATTTTGATAAATGACATAAAAAGACAAAAAGCATGAATATGTAAATGAAAGAAAAGGGCAATGTCCCATATTCAAAAAGAAAACTTATCTGAATACGACAACCAACTCCAATGAGTATGACACACATTTTGGATTAAGCTGCCTGATCTTCCTATCCAAACTCCCCATTTGTTGTTGAGTTCGTGCCTTTGCCGCTGAGCCGCTTCTTCAAATCCATTGGACTCATACATCACATTCAATTGACGACATCTTAAAAGACTTACGCCAACAAATCTCTTTCTTTTCACTTTTCACTTTTCTCTTGAACTCGCCATTGCCTTACGGTGCCCGTGAGGGTTTTCACCAATAAGACTCTCTCATTCTTATTTCTCTCCACTCACCATCGCCTTATGGTGCCTGCGAGGGTTTTCACCAATAAGACTCTCTCATTTTCATTTCTCTCAACTCACCATCGCCTTGTGATGCCCACGGGGGTTTTCACCAATAAGACTCTCTCATTTTGTATTTCATTCATGATTTCTTATGCTGAGGGAGACAAGTGGTACCTCACAATGTATCATCATATCCATTGCATGCTTAGCCTTAACATTATCAAAAATTGATCTGAAGGACTTTATTTGGTTGTAACTTGTCTTTTGGATAAGGTTAGAAAAGGATGGCAAGAGGTTCAAATGACACTTGAAGTGGGGTGGGACTTACAACTTTTGGAATCGACTCAAACAACACATTAACTCATGCCCTAGTTTTTGTTGACTGGGTGACTCTAAATTATTTATTTGGTTGGACCGAGCCCGAAATAGGACGGCCTACGTATCTCACTCCCGAGAGAGGAGAATCAGGTCGCACGTAGTTCCATAAGCTTGTTCTTTGTTTTGATTTGATTTTTGATTTTTTTTTCAAACTCTTTCTTTTATTCTTATTTTCTTGACATTTATCTTTGACTCTATTTTGATTCCAAAAGAGGGATATGAAAGAAAAAACAAAACGAAGCTCAAACGGGTAAACAAAGGATGACACAATGTTTGGATAGAAGAATAAAATGCCTTCATCATATCAATCTTCAAAAATGCAAGTACTAAACATGTAATAAAATCAACAAAGGATAAAATATCATACATAATATCTTTTGATCGCATCAGTATTGATAGCCATTTCTGCCATTTTGCCTTCAATATCTGTCAAATATAAGGCTCCAATGGGCAACACTTTCTTCACAATGAAGGGAACTTGCCAGTTAGGGGAGAACTTGCCTTTCGCTTCAACCTGGTGAGGAAGAATACGTCTCAATACCAACTGACCAACTTCAAAATTCTTGGGATGGACCTTTTTGTTATACGCTTGAGCCATCCTCCTCTGATACAACTGACCATGACACACAAACGTTAGCCTTTTTTCCTCAATCAAACTCAAATGTTCCAGTCGGGTTTTGACCCATTCGTCATCATCAATCTCTGCTTCTACAATGACTCGAAGAGAGGGAATTTCAACTTCTGCAGGGATGACTGCTTCTGTCCCATACACCAATAAATATGGAGTTTCCCCTGTTGAAGTGCGAACAGTGGTGCGATAACCTAACAATGCAAACGACAACTTTTCATGCCACTGTCTAGACACTTGTACCATTTTTCGCAGTATCTTTTTTATATTCTTATTGGCGGCTTCTACAGCACCATTGGCCTTTGGGAGATATGGAGTAGAATTTCGATGTGCGATCTTAAACTGTTGACACACCTCTTGCATCAAATGACTATTGAGATTGGCAGCATTGTCTGTAATGATCATCTTAGGAATTCCAAACCTACAAATGATGTTGGCATGAAAAAAATCTACCACAACCTTCTTTGTCACTGACTTGAAAGTTACTGTTTCTACCCACTTTGTGAAGTAATCAATGGCTACCAAAATGAATCTATGTCCATTTGATGCCTTCAGCTCAATCGGTCCAATCACATCCATTCCCCAAGCCATAAACGGCCATGGAGCGGCCATTGCATGCAACTCAGCAGGAAGAGAACGTATCAGATCACCGTGTACCTAACATTGATGACACTTTCGAACAAATCGAATAGAATTCCTCTCCATAGTAAGCCAGTAATAACCTGCTCGAAGAATCTTCTTTGACAAGATATGACCGTTTATATGCGACCCGCATACTCCAGAGTGTATTTCAACCATGATTGCCGAGGCTTCTCTTGCATCTACACACCTCAAAAGTCCCAGATCTGGGGTTCTCTTATATAAGATCCCCCCACTTAAGAAAAATCCACTAGCCAAATGCCTAATAGTCCTCTTTTGATCGTTGGTGGCATATGTTGGGTATTCCCCTGACTGAATGTATCGCTTGATATCCAAGAACCAGGGTTCTCCATCGAGCTCTTCTTCAACCGCATTACAGTAAGCATGTTAATCACGACTCTGTATATGCACAGGATCGATGTAGGATTTCTCAGGATGTTGGAGCAATGAAGACAGAGTGGCTAAGGCATCAGCAATTTCATTATGAATTCTTGGAATATGTCTAAATTTTACTAACACAAACCGTTGACATAGCTCCTGCAAGCATTGTCGATACCGGATGAGCTTCAAATCTCGCGTCTCCCAATCGCCTTGAATTTGATGGACGAGCAAATCTGAATCCCCCAACACCTATAATTCCTGGACTCCCATATCAACAGCTAACCTCAAACCAAGAATACAAGATTCATACTCTGCCATATTGTTAGTACAGTAAAATCGAAGTTGTGCTGTTACCGGGAAATGTTGTCCCGATTTAGAGATAAGAACCGCACCTATTCTGACTCCTTTCATATTGACAGCTCCATCGAAGAACAACTTCCAACCTGGATCAGCATCTATAATGACTTCATCGACACATGACACTTCTTTGTCAGGAAAATATGTCTTTAATGGCTCGTACTCTTCATCGATGGGATTCTCAGCATGATGATCTGCCAAGGCTTGGGATTTCATGGCGGTTCGAGTCACATATATAATGTCGAACTCGGTAAGCAATATTTTCCACTTTGCCAATCGACCTGTCGGCATAGGCTTCTGAAAGATATACTTCAAAGGATCCATGCGGGAGATGAGATAAGTAGTATAGGATGAGAGATAATGCTTCAAATTCTGTGCTACCCAAGTTAGGGCACAACACGTCCTTTCAAGAAGAGTATACCTGGCCTCATATGCGGTGAACTTCTTGCTAAGATAATAAATAGCCTGCTCCTTTTTGCCTGTGACATCATGTTGACCCAGGACACAACCGAAAGAATTTTCCATGACTGATAAATATAAGATCAAAGGCCTACCAGGCTCCAGTGGTACCAGCACGGGCGGATTTGACAAATATCTTTTGATTCTGTCGAACGCTTCCTGACATTCTTCAGTCCATTTTACCGCAACACTCTTTTTCAGCAACTTGAATATGGGCTCACAAGTGGTTGTGAGTTGAGCAATAAACTTGCTAATGTAGTTCAGTCTACCAAGCAAACTCATCACATCCGTCCTATTCTTGGGCGGGGGCAAATCCTGAATGGCTTTGATTTTTGAGGGATCCAATTCAATCCCCCGACGGCTGACCACAAACCCCAACATCTTTCTAAACGGAAGTCCAAATACACATTTTGCCGGTTTGAGTTTGAGATTATACCTGCGAAGCCTTTCAAAGAAATTTCTTAAATCTTTAACATGGTCGGCCCGACTTTTTGACTTAATAATCACATCATCCACGTATACCTCAATCTCCTTATGCATCATATCATGAAACATAGTGGTCATGGCTCTCATGTATGTTGCTCCAGTATTCTTCAAACCGAATGGCATCACTCGATAACAATAGGTCCCCCATGGTGTGATAAAAGACGTCTTCTCTGCGTCTTCATCATCCATAATGATCTGGTGATATCCGGCATAGCAATCCACAAAGGAGGCAACCTCGTGTTTAGCATAATTTTCTAACAAAATATGGATGTTGGGCAGTGGAAAATCATCTTTCGGACTTGCTCTGTTCAAATCACGGTAATCAACACAAACTCAAATTTTGCCATCTTTATTTGGTACGGGAACAACATTGGATAACCACATGGGATAACGAGCCACTCGAATTACTTTGGCTTCAAGTTGTTTCATGATTTCCTCTTTGATTTTAATACTTACATCAGTTTTAAACTTCCTCAACTTCTGTTTGACAGGAGGGAACGCGAGATCAGTTGGCGATTTGTGAGCCACTAATTCAGTGCTTAAACCAGGCATATCATCATAAGACCATATAAAAACATCCTTATAATCAATTAATGCTTGAATCATTCCATATTTTAGCTGTGGCAAAGCATGTACACTGATTTTAGTTTCCCTAACATCTTCTTGATTCCCTAGATTTATTGGTTTAGTCTCATTCAAATTAGGATTCGTTTTGTCTTCAAACTGTTCCAACTCTTTGCTTATTTCTTCTAGTGCTTCTTCTTCATCATATTCCCCATCCTGCTTCATTACATATTGATTAGTTTGGATTTTAAGATCAGGCTGAAAATTCCGCATGCATGTCATGTCATTAGAATCAGCATAAAGAGAACTGTATAAAAAGAAAAACAAAATATATTAGACACGAAACAAAAGGGACATTGCATTTCATTAAATAAAAAAATAGAAGGGTTTAAACATAGATGCCAACATAACATAAACAAACTAAAATACAAATTACAACCCTGAAATAACTCGGATAAACAGAAAGAAAAACAAAATAAACTACCAAAACTCCCTCCTGACGGGGAGAGGAGTGACTTCCTAATTATTAAGCCAGACAACTGGACCTATGAATTGCACGTCTGCCATACTGGTACCTTCTCCTGCTTCGACCATATCAACTTCAATAAAAAGGTTCTGGCAATTGTCAACCAATTCAACTTCAACTTTCACATGCTTCGTGACACCGCTCTTAACAAATGATTCATTGAGTAGTGGCATTGGGCGAGGGAGTGACCATGTTTCCTTTTTCCTTCCCTTGGCTTTCTTCAGATCTTCAGCCGTAGGCTCAAATCCCAGACCAAACATGCCCACGTTCTCACTCGGACATATGGGACGAACTATACCGTGTAGAGACGCTCCCAAACCCTTTCCTGGCTCAAATCCGTATTTCCAAAATTCACTCACCATCATGATAGAAGCGGAAGACAATTGCGGTCCCGGTATAACCTGTCATTCAAGGATACGATTCACTGGCACTGTATCAAAAATTTAATAGACGAATGTTTCCTCTACGTTATTTGCTTCAATAAGAGACAAGGGAGAATCTTCGCAGGCGGACAAATCTCCTTCACCATGAATAACCACTTCTTGCCTGTCATGCTCAAACTTAATCATTTGGTGCAGTGTAGATGCAACCGCCTTGGCCTTGTGGATCCACGGCCTTCCCAACAACAGATTGTAAAAGGAGTCTATATTCAATACTTAAAACTCTATGGCGAACTCAACAGGCCCTATGATCAACATTAGTTCTATTTCGCCAATGGAGTTTGATTTTGCACCATTGAAAGCCCTGACACATACATTGTTGGGCCTGATCCTCTCAGCACCAATATTCAACTTTTGCAAAGTAGAAATAGGGAAGATATTTGCACCTGAACCTCCGTCAATCATAACATGAGTGACGTAGAAATCTTCGCACTTCACTGTAATGTAAAGGCCCTGGTTATGCCCTGTACCTTCAACAGGCAATTCATCGTCAGAAAAGCTGATCCGATTGACCTCAAAGATTTTTCTGACTATTTTCTCAAGCTGATTTATTGTAGTCTCCCTAGGAACATATGTTTCATTTAATACCTTCAATAAAATATCACGATGCTCCTTGGAGTGCAACAACAAAGATAAGAGGGAAATTTGAGCAGGGGTTTTCTTCAACTGGTCTATTATTGAATACTCTGGCAATTTTATCTTTTTCAAAAATTCTTCTGCTTCTTCTTCGGTGATAGGCTTTTTGATAGATGACGGTCCACTCACAATTGTCTTGGACTTTCTTAAACTTTCAGGCATGAAGCATCTTCCTGACCTAGTCAAACCCCCTACCTCATCTACATCTTCCACTATTTCCTTCCCGTGATAGGTCATCACAGTCCGCCCATAATTCCAGGGAACCCTTTTCGTATCCACTATCGGAGGTTGGGTCACCGGTTTGAGGACAATAAGCGCTGCCAGTGCTTCTTTCACCGTCAAGATGGGATGACTCAGAGCTCCTATCACTGTCAACTTAAGTTTATCCTAATTTAAATCAACATACCTTCTGGCACCTTGTACTGTGATCAGGGGTTTCTTTGCGCTTTCTTGGGCTTTATCTTCTCTCATTCCTTCCTGGCTCAATGACATTGCTTTCAAAGACTCTGCTATATTCACCGATTTCTCCTCAATGGTCTGTATCTTGACAATAGGCTTATAACACCTTGAAGACTCTTTCCCATCATATATCAATTCTAATATATTGGTTTCAGCATGAATTGGCAGTGGATTCTGGTTAATGTTTGGACCCTCCGGGGCCTGGACCAGCATCTGATTTGTGTCAATTAAATGTTGGACAACTCTCTTTAAATGCCAGCAATTCTCGATATCATGGTTTGGTATGTCAGAACAGTACGCACACCTTAAAGAATAATCGAGATTCCTCGGCAGTGGATTTGAAAGCCTTCCTTGAATTGGGCTTAAGACCTTCAACTTTTTTAACCTATCAAACAAGTTAGCATATGACTCCCCAAGAGGTGTGAATTGATTTTTGACCGCCTTCTCTTTCTTATACTCGGGCCTAGGTTGAAAACTGGGTCTGGAGGGGTTTTGGTAATTCAGTGGAGCGGATGGGCGATTTTGTGGAGCTTGCACGCGCCATTACGGGTAAGAAGGGGTTTGGGCATATGGCTGCGCGCTATATACTAGGTACAGGGGTGGTGGAATAGAATATAAAGGGTTTTGTGGAGGGTAGTAATGGTGGGGAGGAATATATGGAGCTTGGGCGTAGACTTGGGCTTAGGATTAGAGATAGGGGAGAGGTGGTCTTTTGGGATAGGAATGGGTTCTAGCTACGACAGTCGCCACGTCTTCTTTCTTCTTTTTACCTCTGAATGCGCCAGATCCACCTTGAATCGCTTGTGTGGTGGATTTCAATGCGGCAAAACTCACTATTCGGCCGGTCTTGATTCCGTTCTCTATCATCTCCCCCATTTTGAGGACTTCAATAAAAGACTTTCCCATTGCCGGAAGTAAATGTTGAAAATAGGCCTCATCCTGTGCCTAAATGAAAAACTCTACCAACTTACTTTCTTTCATTGGAGGCTTTACCCTGGAGGCTTGTTCACGCCACCTTATCGTGTATTCCCTAAAACCTTCAGTGCTTTTCTTCTTCATGTTGACCAAGGATTTTTCGTTCGGAATCAGGTCGATGTTATACTGAAAATATTGCACAAACTCAGAAGCTAAGTCATCACATCTATTCCACTTGTCGATATCTTGATCGATAAACCATTCTGAAGCCAGACCAGAAATACTCTCACCAAAGAAAGCCATGAACAACTCTTTCTTTTCTCCTGCCGCCCTCAATTGGTTGCAATAACGTCTCAAGTGTGCCATGGGATCACCGTTCCCTGCATACTTCTCGAACTTGGGCATTTTAAAACCGAGGGAAAGGTTGATGTCTGGGAACATGCAAAGATCTTTATTGGAAACACTCTTATAACCTCCGATTCCCTGCAAATTTCTCATGGCCTGTTCTAAACATTTCAACTTCCGTGCTATGACTTCCTGTTTCTCTGTTGCGATAGGTTTCTCCATATCAAATGGGAATACAGGTGGCTGAGTGTACCCATATGGTTCATTCATTCTCAAAGTAAGCTCCGGGGCATAATACTGACTATCTGGAACCTTCAATACTGGCTCACTGGCAGACCGAGGAAGCCCCATTGTCGGACGCACAACATATGTGGGAGCTTCAGGTGGTGGCGGATCCACGAATACCAGTGTGATCGGTGGCGCCGGCTGAGCAGTGGGTCTTGATTGGGGAGCTTCCAAGGGCACACCTAAACTGCCAAGATAATAATGTCGCGGAGTGAATCCTGGTGCGTGCTCAGGTGACTCAGTAGGAGCAGAGAATTGCGCCTGAGAGAGCGGTGGGTAATTAGAGATATTCCTAAGACCTTCAGGGAGCGGAGGAGGAGACATTCCGCTGGCCCAAGCCCGGTGCAAATCTATCAATTGTTGCCTGAGCCTTACTACCTCATCATTGTGTTCTGAACTTTCTTCCCTATGATCCTGATCCGGGTCAATGAGCGAATTTTCAATCTCCCTGCTAGCCATGGAGAGATTTGCTTTGGATATAGTGAAGTATGGGTGACTAGACAGAGTGCTGCAAACCTACCACTGTTATCTGAAAGAACATGCTCATCAAAGACGACATCCGTTAGGATTAAGACACACAACAAGCATGGGAATCATATTGGTAAAATTGTCCTAAATTCATGTTCATTTCTACCAGCTTTTGAGGGTAGCTAGGTCATTTTAACATCATCCCGATTTTTATCTACATTTTTTTTTTCGTATCAATCTTTGTTCTTTCCCTTTATTGCCTCATCATCCTTTCTTTCTTTTCTTCTCTCGCTATCTACCTTTATTTTATCATTCTTTATGGCTTTTATTTTTTTTCTTTAAAAGAGGAAAAATAATGAAAAACAACGAAACAAAATAATTAGATCGAAGCCAAAAGTAGGTTGCCTACGTATCATGTTGTACATGAATCAGATCTTGCGTAGTTCGGGTTGCATATGCATAAACATCACATAATTGACGGTTTTTTTTTTCACGAAAAATGAAAACAAGTAAACAAAAGAAAGACGTAACATCATAACATTTCGATGAAAGAAACAACAAAACATACGACGAATTTAGGACCACTTTAAAACTAAACAACAAATACAAAACAACATTCTAAACCCCTAACGACATGCGTGCAATTACTAATAAAGACCCGAATATCAAAACAATTTGACTCCGACTTAACACAGATACCACCCTACCATGACAGAAACATAAAAGACTCAAAACTACATAAAGATAAGACATGTTCTTTCAAACTGGTGCTTTGTGTGACGTCCCCAGCTGAGATGAACCCATCTGTGAAGTCCCCTTTTTTCCACTCAGACTTTGCGACATATCCTGCAACGGCGTTTTGATACCCGGGAATAAATTTCTCGCCCATATCCCCGCCTCTTGGAGATTACACCCACAAAGGTTTCTCTGACACCCATCCACAGTTATGATCAAACGTGACAACTGAACTCTCAAAAACTCTACCTTGGCACCCGGATCTTCCTACTCATCGTCCTCTACCACGATTGTTTCCCGTATTCTCCCTCTAAGTTGGGTTGGTAAGGGTCTACTAATGCCACGGGGCAGAGATTGTAGCCAGATTTCATAGTTTTGAGAGCATCCTGAATTTTCCTCGAGAGTATCGACACCTAGCTTTATCGCGTTATTCCAGAATTGCTCATATTTGCTTTCCCCCACGGCTTGGTCTTTAAAGTACTCTACATCCTTTAGAAGGTCCATTATTAGGGGGACGTCTTGCACCCTACCCAACTGACGCATCTCCCTTCTTGGACTGTAAGGCCTAGTGTAGTTAAGTCCTATCAAAACTAGAAAGAGTTGCATTTGAGATCCAATCAAGATTTCCTTAGGACGAAACCACATATAGCACCAAAGAATGTTGTTCAGAGTTCTTGATTCGAGAAATTCGATCCAAGAATTAACTCCTATAGGAAAAGAAAATTTGTCAAAACGCATTCTCTCTGGCATGGCTTGCACTCGATCATTCAGACAACGGTCGATCACATTTGCTCTAATCAAAGAAGGCGTATGCAAGTGATCCATCATCCACAACTGCAATATCAGATTACTCCCCTAAAAAAATCGTACCCCTCCTTTTACTTCAGTTAAAGCCTTATATATTTCTATTAAGATCATGGGTACAATGGTGACCTCATCTTTTTTCTTGAATAAAGCTATCACCACTAATTGTAGACGAGTATTGATATACCTCTTATCTAACGGGAACACTAAGATACCCAACAAATCCAGACAGAAAACCTCAAGACAACATTGTTCCCAGATTTTTTTGGTAGTACAGAATTCATCCTAAAAGCAGTCGAAACCCTCTAAGGACCCAAATCTAGCAAACAAATAGTCCAAGGAAATCCAAGATTGTTTGAGACATCCCAGATGCTTGTTATCTTTTAATCCACAGAGTCGAAGGAATTTCTTACGAGTATGATTGCGGGCTAAAATCATTTGCTGACCTATGTAACTCAACCGAAACAAACGAGATACTTCTGCCAGGGTAGGAGTCAATTCACAACTTTCGAACCTAAACACCAAATTATTTGGATCCCAGAAAGTCAACGCAGCTTCTATTAGATCCGGACGAGTTGTGAGATCCATGAGTCTTACAAGATTGCCTAACACTTTCCTCACTTCGTGCTTTTCAAAGTAATTGAACGTGCCCTACCACTTGATCAACTTTTTGGGTACCTTGACAACCATAAGGACTCTAGACTTCGTGGAAAGATCCATCATGTAGTAGCAGATAAGAAATTATCTCAAAAATTTGATAAGAGCAAAAGGTTCCCAACCAATGGGAATTTGATGCGGACATACGTCGATGGGACAGACCGCTTTATGACTCCAAATCACCGAACAGTAACGCTGAATAAAATCAGCCTACTTGGCTAATAACTCTAGGTTACGGGGTAAAAGAACTAGCCTAAGACTAAGACAAAGGCCAAAATAAAGGTTACCAGACCCACCGAGGGTTGCCTACGTATCCCGTCCCGAGGGACGGAAATTAGGTATGCGTAGTTCATCCATGTTGGACAAATAAAGATTAACTAACAGACTGACCCTAACTTAAGAAACACAACCAAAGACCGATGAATAAAAGAAAAATAGAAAAAAATTAGGTTTTTAATTTGACACCAACAACTATGAAAGAAAAAATCTTTTTGGTATTTTCGTTAAATGAAATGTACAAAACTTCTACCACCTGTTTTTTGAATTTTTCTTTTATAAAAAGCCCCTAAAAAATCTTTTTGGAGTTTTCGAATTGTGAAAGCTTGCTAAAGGAAACAAAAGGAATTTTTTTTCTTTTTTTGAATTTTTGAATCGTGGAAAACAAAAACCATAAAGAACTCTAAAAACTACAAAACTCTTTTTCGGACTAATTTTTTCTTCTTCTTCCCCTTCTTCCCTTTTTCTCTTTTTTTTTCTTTATTTCACACACTTTACTTTCTAACACATGCTTTTCCTCACATCAGTCTGTCAAATGACCACGTTATCCTCAAAGATGCAACATTTAGCACGTAGGAATGCTTTAGAGGTAAGTCTCCTACAAAGGACCAAGTGGACCCGCTAGGTCTCAATATGATGCACATAAGCATGACCTAAAGGCTGACCTACGCTGGGGTTCACTAACAAGGCCGTTCGGGGGAGCATATGGTCGATAGTGGCTGCTTAGCTTTCCACCTACTCCATACATCCAACGGCTCCCCCACTAAAATAAAGGTGACTCAACTAGAGTTCATGCGCACGACGTGCGCTTCGAGACTTGTTGCGAAAAGAATGACTCGGGTTATGCACATGATGTCAGATATAAAAGCGGTAACACATAGGATAAATACTGTAAACAAAGAGCACAAAAATACATAAAAGCGAAAACACAAACAAAAATCACAAACAATGCTTATACACTCGTAATGCTAAACAAAGCCGATACGACTCCAAAAAAGCTCGGATTCTGAAGTTTTCCCCAGCAGAGTCGCCAGAGCTGTCACACCCCTTTTTCGTACTCTAAAAAGATTAATTTTTAAGTTCGAAAGGGTTTTATTATTAAGTGACAAAAATAAAAATTCTGTTCCGAAAAAGATATTTTTTACAATTAAATTCAGAGTCGCCACTTGGCATAATCCGGTGTGCCAAGTCACCTTTGGAAAATTCTTTTTGAAATGGTTTGACTCTTTAAAACTGATTTACGAACAGAGATTCCGGCTAAGGAATTCTGTTGACCGAGGGGAAGGTGTTAGGTACCCCTCGATCCCGTGGTTTGACCACGATCGTTTGGCGGAGCGTATAGGCTAATTTGACATTATGAATATATAAACCACACAAAATCACACAAAAACGATCAATCAAACAAACAAACAAAACAAAGCCAAAATTATAATGTTCAGTCCAATTATTATAATCCTGAAATAGAAAAAAAAATGCGAAAATATAAACCTACTCTATTCTAAACTAATCCTAAACTAAACTCCCGTGATCTACCCGACGCCTCGGGCCTTCATCACGAACGTCCTCCGGGTACAAAATTCTTCGGGGCATTCCCCAGATAAATCAATACAAATACCTCGGGGCATTCCTCGGCCAAATGAATACATTTTTTCCAATGTGAGAAAACCAAATCATTCACCCAATTTTCAAACATTCAACAAACTTTTAAATCTTCAACAAAAACCACAAATTTCAAACTTTGCCTACCCAACCTACGTTTGCCTATCCAATTCGGTGACATTTACATTCAAACACAATAAATTAAAATTTATCCGAATCTAACCTTTTCATCAATTTTTCAATTCCAAACCCCAACTTCTTTTTTATCGATCCATTAAAACATGATCAAGTTCTTTCCTCAAACCTTCGAAGCCGAATCACCAAACATCATGATCAACATCAACAAAAATCTAACAAGCATAATCACACCATACATAATCACAACCAATTCAATAAACCAAAATAACTAAAGAGAGCGGGTTAAGGAGATGAACCTCAATAGCACTTGTTTTCGTTGATAATAAAGAAGTCCGAAAAACTGAAATCCTCGAACGAAATCCTCACGACAAACCGAGCTCCAAACTACGAATATTGAACCCAGTAGATTGCAAGAAGACCCCTAACGTACTATATCGAGCATGAATCAAGAAAAATAGACGAATCCGAAACCCCTGAAAATCAACAGAGAACTGAATATCCGCACGATTTGAACTCAGGTGAGCTCAGACGGAGGTGGAAAACGACAGACCAAAACAGATTCTGGTGAAGCTCGCTATTTCCGGCCCGATTCAACTAAAAAAAATGATGGAAAATTGGGGTGATTTTGAGGAATTGCAACGTTTTGGTGGATTTTTAAACCTGCAATACTGTCGACGTTGGTCCGTCCTCTTTCGACTTCTTTTTGTTCACTCTCGTTTTCTCTGAAATCTCTCTGATTTTCTTCTAATTCTACGCGTGTATGTGTTTGTGGCTGTGCCTGTATGTTTTTGAACGAAGAAGAAGAAAAAGGGAATGATACAAGGATATGTTTCTGTTTAGGTGAGTGGAAATGGCTTCTGTGTGTGTATTTGGTTCCTTCCTTGTGTATTGTGTTGTTCTATGTTGAAGAAGAAACCAAAATTCCCAAAAAAAATAAATGGAGAGCCTCCTGCGGAGAAGATGAGATGCTAATGATAATCCCTCCCCCAATCTTCTGTGCCCCCCCTATATATGGGAATAACGTGTAAAATAAAAGTGGTTAGGGGGGTCACGTGGGTGAGGTATGGACTAGTGGGTGAGGTGTCCTAATCTAATAAGAAAGGGTTGTTAATTTTGTTACCAAAAGAATAATTAGGATTGAGTTTGTTAGGAATTTGTTATTTTTGTACTTTTGTGGAGGAATAATTACATGGTTGAGGGTACACAATAGGATAGGGTAAAAAGGTGAAAATTAATCTTTTGGAGGAATAAAATTACGTGTCTACATATATCATTTGAAAATTACATAAAAAGTATTATAAATTAGAATAATTACAAATTTAAAATATCTACGAAAATTAATTTGTTATATACTTTAAAAAATACGTAAAAAGTACTATAAATCATAATAATTAACAACTTAAAAAATTTAAAAGATATAAAATATTTGGTTGACTTTTGAAATTATATCAATGCCACTTAAATTGAAATAGAAGAAAAGTATTATAAATCACAATAATTAAGAACTTAGATTACTTTAAAAATATAATTGACTATCCACGCCACAAAAGTTTGCCCAGGGAGATTAACACATATTATTTTAAAACTAGATAAACGAATCTTATAAATTACAATAGTTAACAGTTTAAAATATCTAAAATCATATTAAAAGTATCATTTATTATTTAAATTCTATTTGTGTCTCATAAATTGAGACCAAAAAATAATATATACTGAGCCCATGTTATCTGAAAAACAGTAATATAGGTCCATCGAATTTTATTTTTCACACTCTTTATTAATTTATACATTTGTAGAGTTTAATTTTGACCGTGAATTGAATTTTTGAAATAAAATTATATATTTGAATAATAAATCACAATAATTGATAACTTAAAATATTTAACAAAATATTCAAAAATTACATTGAAATTAATTTATTTAAATTTCAAAATTCAAACAATATCACATTAATTGATTTGATTATTATTATAATATTAATTTAAGATAAATATTAAGTCCGCGCATTGCATGGACTTCTCGTAACTAGTATTCTTTATAAATGTGTACCAAAATTATCTACATCACAATAGCATAAAATCCTAAAAAGAATAGGAGACAAATAATGATTCTCCTTGAAGAAACGTCATACCATTTCTCCATTTGAAAAGTATATATGAAGACTATTTTTCATTATTGAGGAACCTATTTATCTTGTGACTGAAATTCTTATACAACACTCATAGTGCAGCAAAACCCTCATCTATTCTCGGATTAAGTGAATAATGGAGAAGGTGTTGGTGTATATGTATTTTATTATTTCTTTTGTCCCAAATTACCCGTTACAAATTGAGATGATATAACTATTAAGAAAACAACGATTGGTAATATAACTTTACTATTTTGCCCATATTAATTGTGCCATGCTGTTAGTTTCAATATTGATGGAGTTATTATATGAGTGGTACCAAAGCAATTTTTGCATGTATAATAAGGATTATAGGATTACCAAAGTCTTTGCAACATTTTTCAAGATTTGATAATTCAATTCTAGTAACAAGGAGTAATCAATTACTAAGGGTATAGTGGAAAAAAAAATTGTCTTGTCATGATTAATGAAAAAAGACAAGTAAAAGAAGAAATTAAATTAGAAAATTTGAGACGGGTAATTTGGGACGGAGGAAGTATTAAATTAATATATTAAGTGCATATGTTAGTAGGTATAAATTGTGGTAAAAGATGATCATTAATTCTTGTAATTCATATGATTATTAGTTTTTGTAACTCCATGGCCATTAATTTCATGTAACTTATGTAATATTAAGACTAGTCATCTTCCCACATTACTACCCCTCATTCATATCATTCATATTATTCATTACAGGAAAGAATTCTACACCTATAAATAGTGATTTTCTCCGTTGTGTTTGATAGATTAAATATAAGGAAAAGATGATAAGTGTGGGAAGATATTATTATGTGTAGTAGTGAAAGATAAAGTTGAGACATAGAAAATATTCTAAGTTTTCAACTATATTCACTATACAAAAAATAGTTACTATATTAGTGAAAGGAAGAGTTGAGACAAAGAAAAATATTCAAAGTCTAAAATTATATTCACTATACATAAGAGAATTTTTATATGTTGAAGAAAGGCCTTCTTATGGTGGAGCTTTGAACTCTTCAACTAATCCGGAGTTGCTTGAGTTATACATCGTTGATGGATTGTTGTATTCTAGAAGGGAAAAATCAAGAGTTGATACTAATGGGTCGGTGTAGATTATGCCGCAATGAGCTTGAATCTCCTTAAAGAGAGTGGGATATCCACGCCTCAACCAAGAAGAAAATTATCTTTTTTTTTTAATTTCTTGTTCGTTTTATTATTTCAATTGTAATTGGTGGTAGATTACACCAACAATTTTAAGGAGATTCATGTTTTGTACGGATATCAAGATAAGAGGTCTCAAAGAGGGATGACAAGAGATATCCACGTAAATTATCTTTCTATTCCTCAATTCAAGCAGATAAAAGGTAAAAACTTTTCTACTTATTATAGAGGAAAGTTAAAAAAAATAAAAATTTTACCTCTTATTTTTCATGAATAAAATAATATTTTTCATGAAAGTTTATTTTCTAAAAGTCTCAAAATAGTGGGGACTAATGAAATGAGAAAAAATCACCTTGCAAAATGTGATTTTTACATTTTTGAGAATGCTCTGAAAAAAAAGTATCACAACTTCATAATTAGTCTTGGAATAAATCACATGTTACTATTTATATATGAGTTGATGTCTTTGGCTCTAACATGCATGTTATCAAAGAAATGAAAAAATTGAATAGCCATTTTGACATAAAAAATTTGGTGAGATAAATTTCATTCTTGGAATGAAAGAAGTACCCTAACACGTGATAAAAAAAATTCTTGACATGTCACATTATGCTGAAAATTTGTGAAGTATAATTTTGTTGATTGTATGAGTCATGCAACTCTTTTTGATTCAGATATGTAAAAATGATGTGACAAATAAAAAAAGAGTTTGCTAGCCTAATTTATTTAATTTTAAAAAGAGCTAGGTGACACTTGACATGATAATGTGTATGCGCTAAAAGTACTTAGTAGATACAAACAATCAGTTATATTTACTTGGTATGAAAGTTGAGGCTTGTTTTATGAAGAAGAAATATTCTGCTAAAGTATTTTTTTGATGTAATGAAAAAAACTTGACGTTACTTGTTGAAATGAAAAAAAATTATTTATTAACTCTACTATGGAGGTTGAACTAACTATTTCAGTTTCAAATAGTGAAAAAGTAAATTGATCAATCACTTCATTTTGAGAAATTAACTTCTCTAGTTTTGAGTTGTTGTATAGCACCAATATTATTGATAGAGTTTGCAGTTGTTATTACAATAGTAAATTTAGACCCATGAGAATAAAATAATATTATGATATTATATTTGACAAGTGATACTACTAACATTAAGTATGTCAAATTATGCGATTAACTTATGGATGAACTAAGAAAAGCCTTGGCAAGATAAAGGGTCTGAATCACATCGAGGGGGAGGAATGAAGCCTGTAAAAAAATTATTAGTCATATATGAGGAAATCCAACTTATGGGCTAGAGATCCTATAACCAGGTTCAATGGAAAGAATGAATCATATGATGACTTGGTGTGAGAAGCACTATTGTTTAATCCTTCCTATGATGTGAGTGTATTTTGTTCCTGTAATAATTTGTGAAGGTTGAGTCTACGAACACTTAATGAAATTTTAGATCTCGTATGAGTGGGGTGTCAAAATTATAGGATCACTCTTAACAAATTTTATCTATGTGAGTGTGAAATTAGGCCGCTTCCTATGAGAATTGAGCTTATTCTAAAAGATGCTCATGAAAATAAGGATAACACAAGGTCGTAATGTGTTGGCTACTAAAGATTATGTCAACGCCTTGATTATTATGTATAGGTAGTGATACTTCATTTTCTTTAAGCAGTCATAGTTTAAATTTGAGACTATTACTTGTTAAAACGCAGGAATTACACACCACCAAGGGACCAGGTCCCCAACAGACTAAATAAAAACTAAACTTCGCAAACATGGAACAAATAAACTGTAAAGTAAAAACACAATAATATAACATGAAAACCTCCTTTCTCAAGGGAGGAAAAACCACGGCTTTCCCTCACAAGCTCTCAAACTCCAATATAATCAAAACTCATTGATTACAGACTCCAATGAACTTAACTCTAAGTTCTTCAAGTTATAATAATTCTACTACAACCACATCTTGACAACATTGTCACTTGCACTCTTAATATCGATTAACTCTAATCGACATAGCTTAAGTAACCCCACCTAAGAACTCTACAACAATAAGAAAGCTTTACTCTTATATATTAAGTAAATCAGTTACAAATCAAGACTCAAGAACCCTTAATTAAAAGCAGTAACAATTTAGAACATGAGATTTGAGAGTTTTCGCCACTATCAAGAATTTCTCTAATTTGTAAAAACAATTGAAAAAGAAGCATCTCTTTGAATTTATAGTCGTGTAGAAATAAGGGTTAAATTTTGATTGGACCAGGTGTCTAATCAGGTATGTTGTGCACCTCTACATTTTGTTGCACTAGCGAACAAAACTGTACAGAGATGTGAAAGTTGTACCAGGACAAGGCATGCAAGGGATCTGGTCCTCCAATATCAACTATTCATCATCAAAATGTGAGACAACAAATTTTTCCCTTTTTGATGATGACAAACCATGACCTCAGGTCATCAAAATTCATTCAAATTCAAAGCAATCACTTGTATCTACACCAACATTCTCCTACCAGTGACATCTCTTTAATTTCTTGTCACACACATTATATCAGCATCAAAATGTATGCTCCCCCTATCGGCATGCCCCCTATCAGCATTCACCTATGTTCTCTCTATCGATATTTTCCTTTTCATCAGCATTCACCTGTCTCCTACATTTTTCCATTACTTATGGCACCTAGTTCCTACTATGGTAAAGTCAATTTCCCCCTTTTGACATCATAAAAAATTAAGAACAGTAAATCAAGAATGAAATAAGCGTAATTCAGTTAACTCATGGCCACTGGGGCAGTACTAACATGAAAGAATAACTCATATAAGAAGAGACAGTTAATAGAAATAAGTAAACATTCCATTCATTTATGATAGGCAAGTACCATTAAAGTGTAAGGAAAAATTATCATAAATTTCTTGATCCTAAAAAGCCACATGAATCAAGAAAGAGAAATTGACATAGGGAGACTGGACAACAAAAAGAGGAAGACTTAGGTGGATGGAGGTTTAGGGGAGAGGGTCTTGAGAAGAATTTTTGTCCTGGCATTCTCTATAGCATGAGAGTTTAACAGCTGCTTAGTTAGGTCATTCACTTCTGCACTCAAACCATGAATCTCTTCAGTGAGTTCTGAGACCTTTTTCTTATGTTCTGCATTTTCTGTTCTAAGTACTTTAGCAACACCTAGTCCCTTAGAGGAGAGATGTTGGTTCTTATCATCAATTTTAGGATCTCTGCATCCTTAGAAGCCATACTAACTCTCATTTCCTCCATCTCTTTGCTCAAATTTTCCTGAACAACTAATAATTCTAACACCTAGGACATGGTCCCTACTTTTCTTTCTACACATTCATTTTCAATTAGTATAGTCAAATTGAACATTTATTTCACTATTCCAAGAGTTATTTTTTCACAAACAACCATAAGATGATCAAACATTCTGTTCAGAAAGTATCTATAAGGCATGCCATGTCTTCCTTCCTTCTCATGGATAACCTTATACATGTGCTCAATTATCAAATAAGACAGACTAATCAACTCAAACTTACTGAGGCATTCATTTACATACAAATCCACAATAGAAGCAATTATTCTCTTTCTGACCTAGGTAAGACAACCTTGTTGACAAACTCAAAAACCAGTTGAAACTCGCTTTTGAGGAATTTATTCATCACTCCTGCAACAAAGGTTCCTTTAATTTTTAAAACATCTATCATAAATTCAGTGAAAGGCTGTTGTTTTATAACAGTTCTTACACCAATAATAGGAATATCTAGTATTTTGCCCAGAATTTCTTCATCCAATTTCTGTTTCTTACCTTGGACTAAAGCAATTAAGCTCAGCCCATCATCAGAGAACTTCACAGTGTAATAGAATTGACTTACTTCACCTCCATAGACAGAGAAAACTGGTTCCTCTAGGTGGTGTAACCATCCCTGGTGCCTCATATACTCCACCAATTCCATCATTCTAGGGTTTTCAAAGATTCTGGAATCAAAGACCCTTCCAAACAGTACTTTTTGAGTTTTGAGAATTTTATTTCTCTCATCTCTAGACACAAACTTCTCTTCTTCCTTCTTTCTTCTTCTTTTAGAACCACTACTTGGTTCTTCTTCTGTAACTTTTCTTTTTTGGGGACTAGGTCCCTCAGATACTTTTTTTTCTTCACTGCAATGTGTTTCTGTTTCATTTTAGTTGGACTCCTAGACTTCGAAGGGAAGGACCTGGTCCTTCCTTCATCCTACACTTCTTTCTTTCTTTTTGTTGCATCAACAACATTAGGATCAATCTCTTCATCACCTTTTCCAACATCAACCATTCTATATTTTCCTCCTCAATCACAGTCCCCTTCTTCAACCTTCTTCTCTTAACAATTGCTGACTTATTTGCCTTCTAGTATCCCCTAACAACTTCTTCTCAGTATCCCTTATTGAGTAGGTTCAAGTAACTTTAACACCAGTATCAACCATATTTTATTTACCCTTAATACCGCTTTCTTTCTACACTGACCACCATAGAGGCAATTCATCCTAATCAATATCATGTTTCTCATTTGGAGGTTGTACAAATTCCCCAACTACCTTATCAGCCTTATGAGTTGTATATTTTATTTTCTCACTAACAGCTTGCTCCCCCTAATGAAAAGAAATATCCCTGGGGTCATCTGAGAGCAAAATAACATTCTCAGCTATCCAATTCTCACCGGCCAACTCACTACTTGATCGAATGGATCTTTTCACAGGGAGCTCTTCATAAAAAAGTTGGGCAAAAATAGAATTTGACTTAGAATGAGTGGGAGAACCGAGTTTTTTCCAGGGTTTCATAGGATTCAATCCTTTATAAGTTTTCTGAAGAAAGGTAATTTGAGGAAATTCAACTTCAATTGGGGAACTAAAAACTTTACTTTGGTTAGTTATAAGAGCAGTTATAAAAGAGGGTTCCACTACTTCAGAGTTTTCTCCCACGATGTGCTCATCCATGGGAATTGGTAAGAAATATGAGTCAGTCATTGGTGTTTTAGACGTGGATATAGTGTGTGGAATGGTCTTAGTGTCTTGAAGAGGATTTGAAGGAAGTTTTATTTTCAATCGAAAACACTAATGGAGAAGAGGTTGTAATGGAAGAATTTTCTGGCTAAAGTGAGAGGTTTTGAAAAATTCTTGAATCTTGTATGTGGTTTGAGAACAAAGTGTTGTCAGCCATTTGGAGTATTTTGATGATAGTTTGAAACAAAAGGTTATCTTAGAATAAACGTGCATTTTGAAAAGGGAATAGCTTGAAGATTAATTTTGAAAAGTGAGTACAAAAGGGAGTTTGATTTTGTGTTTAAAGGAACAAATAGTTACAGCGTTAGAGCCTTTAAGAGAATGGGATGTGTCTAGTCCCAATAGGTGCGACTCTTCACCTTTCTAGGGATTTGACAGGCTTCAAATAGGGAAATAAAAAAAGCAACTTTTTTAGACAGAACTTTACATAATTTTAAATTATAAATTAATGGTACTGACTTATCGAGGGACCAGGTCCCTCCCTTTTCTTGAGTGAATCTTTAATATTGTGTCTATCGCATCTGTTTCTTTCAAAAGTGACTCACTATGCGTGTATACCTGCAAATGTATGGTACTGAGTTAGACCGAAACATTCAAACTTCATCAAGGATACCTTTATCCGGATCATAGCCAATGAATTAGAGAAAATTGATCCACCAAGTAGACTAATTAATCTTGATCTAACCCAGTCTTAGCCTATTCTTCACAAATTTTTCCTTGTGAAGAGCCATTATGAAGATATCAACTATCTGATCTTCAGTCTTATAGAATTTCATGCAAATGGCCCCCTTTTTAACATTGTTTCTCAGAAAATGATGTCTTATATCAATAAACTTTATTCTTTAGTCATACTGGATTTTTGGCCATGTTAAGAGCACCTGTGTTGTCACACATCACAGGAATGGTATCAGAAACAATCCTAGAATCTTTAAGTTGTTCTGATCCATAGTAAAAGAAGTTGCAGACACATATTCAACTTTAGTTGTAGATAGTGCAACTGAGTTTTGTTTTTTCGAACCCCAGGAAATAAGAGAAGACCCTAAAAAATGAGCCATTCCTGAGGTATTTTTTTCTATCTACCAAATACCCAGCATAATCAACATCAATATAGCTTAATCAAAGTTGTCTCTAGATAGATAGTACAAGACTAGATCCTATGTCCTTTTCAGATGCCTGAGAATTTTCTTTGTAGCTTTCAAATGAGACTCTTTTGGAAAAGCCTGAAATCTATCACACATACCCACACTGAACACAATATTGACGCAAGTTCCCCCCCTAACCGCGTGAAATGGTCGCCTATTACATGGTGATGTTGGGTGTATTTATGCATTCTAACATCACTATTCTAGCCTTTTTAGTCTTATTTTGAGGATGATTCTAAGCTATAATGGTTAATAATGAGATTTAAGTACAATTGATTGGAGTTCAATATTTATGCATTCTAGCATCACTATTCTAGCCATTTTAAGTACAAATTTGCTTGGAACTCCAATTCATTACTTTTCCGCATTTGTTTAGTTTATTTTTAGTTTACATTCTAAAACTTTATTTGCTACTTTCCTCAATTGGTTAAACTAGAATTATATAGTTGGCGAACGCAAGTCACTGAGAGATCGACACTTGGTCTTTCTTAAATCCACTATACTACTTGATAAGATCACGTACACTTGCATGTGCACTTGGGCACTGTCAAATTTTTGGCTCCGTTATCGGGGAGATACCACTGCCACCATGTCTACAGTGGCTAAGAAAACAAATATATGAGGAGGATATTAGCCAAATTATGGAGCAAACACAAGAATCACAGCCACTCGATTGTCATCTTTATCTTGAGACTGAAATTGAGAAGGTGAATAAAAGTGAGTGTGTAGTAGATTGTGTAAATTTTAAAGTAGGATTGGTTGGACCGCTTTTGAAGAACTTTTTTATATTATGTTTAGATGATGTCTTGTCTGTGGAATCATTTAAAATAGTGGAAGAGTGTGAATATGTGGAACAAGAATTCTATATTCTTGATTTTACACCAGACAAACAACATAAAAACACACCTCACTTCAAGGTCGAGTGGTTTACCGTGCATCATCCATTACTCGGTTGCTTAATCTTTATACCACCTCCCTATGAGCGAGGAAAAAAGATGGATGCTAAGTTGTAATACCCCGTACTTCTACCTAGCTTAAATTCATCCCAAAAATGTCAAAGACTTATTTTAAAGATGAATCCACTTTTATACATGTGGTATTTTCAAAATTTTCACTTTGTTATCACGTAGTAAATTGAATAACCTTTCCAACATATAAAATTTTCCTAAATCCGATAATCGGGTAAGAAGTTATGACTATTTTAAGTCTCCGTCGTAAAACAGTGCCATGTTAGTCAGTGGCGCGCCGCGCCATAAGAGAAAATGACATTTTTCAACTTCCAGAAAACCTCCGCGATTTCACCACGTCACAAAAAACTTCCAGATCGCAGTTGTCCAATTCCAGTAGGGGTCCGTGATTTGTCCCGCGTCGCGCCATGGCCAGATTTCAGAATTTGTATGGCACCGCGATAGCTCCGCATTGCGCCGTCAGCCAAGTTCTCAATTGTCACTTTCCAGTGATATGGCGCGATAGCGCCGCGTCGCTTCGGGTGTCAAAATCGAGATTTTAATCAGTTTTGAGTTTTTAATGTCAAGGACCTTTAAGTCTTTTTCCATGGCCCTAATCAGCTTAAGCACGCACTTAGACCAAAAATTACATGGTCATATCATTACTCATCCAATTTTTTCCCAAATTGAGTTACTCTCTCTCAAGCCAAGAAACCCTAGCTCTCAAGAATCAAGGTAAATCTCAAGAAATCCATCCAAGGATTCCAAGAACCTTTAAGGTTTCCTTTCTAAGGTATGCATAGTATTCATTCATGGACTCCTTTCATCCATGAAGCCCAAGAATCTCTTTTCAAAGTTCAAATATATGGATTTTTATGAATTCCATATTGGGTTTATTCTTGTTCATGTTGATAATGACCAATTGAATTCTAATCCATGTTTGGTGATAAATTTTAAGTGGAATTAATTATTATAGGTGTAGATTCATATGAACCCATGATTAAGCCCTTGAATGGTGAAATTAGAATTGAATCATGATGTTTACTTGTTGCATAATGTTGTCTACATATACTATGCTCACTATGTGTTTGATTAAATACCTATGTGAAGAAAAACTACCATACTAGTATGATAATATGAAATCCCCTCTTCATACACAAGTTCATGCATGTCAAGTGTTTGATGAAATGTCTTAGTCAATGGATTATGGATATATGTGTAGCCATTGTTGTACTTTAGAATTTATGCCATGGATTACTTTCATGATATCGAGTCCTGGGGGTATTTAATACCCGACAATTTAGCTGTGTGCCTAGAGATAATGTCATTCTTCCACGATACTCTCAGTCAAGCCATGATCTATAGAATTCAGTCAGTCATGTGACTCAGAAAAACTCAGTAAACTCAGTAATTCTAGTAATCTCTGAAAGCTCAGTAATTCAATAATCTCAGTAGTATTCCGTCAGACAACGAAACTCAGTAAAATCAGTTGAGTTTAGTTAATCATGTTCAGTGTCCATTCAGATGGGAGTAGGATTTAGCACCGAGTGAACCCAAGGATGAGGACATACACTGACAGATGAGGGTGTGATCCTTAGAAGCAATCCTTGCATTCCAGAACTATGTAGCAAGCATAGGTTGAGACATCAACACTGATAGATGAGGGTTGATGAGGTAGATAAACACTGTCAGATGAGGGTCCCACCGTTCTCTTTTGAGGATACTGTCAGATGAGGGTCACTTATAGCTTGTCTTTACCAGTGGCGCGGTATTGACACCCTTCCAATTGGGGTTACAGATTAGACCCCAACATAACTATAATAGCTTATTAGGGGCATGTTGGTTAGATGACTACTTCCCATAGTTACAGTTTCAGGCTCAGTCTCAGTAATAAAACTCAGATAGGTCTTCAGAATTTCAGGACTGTCAGAAACAGTTAACTCAGAACAGTACAAAACTCAGTTAGTTCCATCAGAACCTAGACTGTCAGATACAGTCACTTAGTATCAGTTATCAGTGACTCATGCTATCAGTAATTAGACTCAGTAGTCAGTACCATCATGAATTCAGTCACAGTCACTTATTCATGTATGTATTCTCACGTTCATGTTATTCAGTCAGTTAGCATTGTTCATGCATTTGAACCCTTTGAATTCAACCTACCTCACTTGCATACCAGTACACTCAAATGTACTCATGCATTTGTGCTATGGTATTTTATACCATAGGTTCAGAAGCACGAGCTCCAGAGCATCAGTAGTATTCCAGTTTCAGCAGTCAGAGTTAGCAGTGAGTCCTCATCCTTTGAGGACATGATCATTGCTTTATTTCTTCATTACTTAGTTTATTTTAGTAGTTGGAGTTAGTTGGGGACATGTCTCATCAACTCCTTATTCAGACAGTTTAGAGGCTTTCAGACTACAGTGTTTTCATACTAGAGGTTTTCATACATTATTTCAATTTTGGTATTATCGTACCATATTATTCAGAGATGGTTTTATCAGATATTTATCAGTTTTGAACCTTATGGCCTTTCAGCCTTTATTTCTGCACTTATACAGTACATTCTGCAGTGTTCAGGTATAGATATCAGTCATGGGTTAGCTTGTGATCCTTCGGGGTTATGAGCACCATATAGCATTCCGAGTACCAGATTCGGGACGTTACATAAGTTGAGGGTGAAATTTATATCCTCATGGTGGAGGAAAAAGTTGATTTGGGTCGTGCCACGACACTAAATTAGGCGCTTCTTGGGAGGCAATCCAAGTTAAGGTATGTTTTATTTTCAATTTTTTAGTTTTTACTTCACGTAGTTTTTGTTTTTGGTAGAGTCATAGGTTAATGGGAAGTCTGAGTACCATAAACTTGAGCTAAGAAGCATGGCAAATACTGAGTGTGAGGTCCCATGGATCTTCTTTATACATAAAGATGCTACTAGCAAGGCCTAGAGGCCTCAGGGACTACTTTTATCCCTTATCTTTTAAATTCACTTTGGGGACAAAGTAGATTTTTAAGTGTGGGGTGGGGAAATTCCCAAATTTTGGCTCAATTTTTTTTTTTAGGTTAGGAATAAGTAAGATATTCTTGTTGGTGCTATTTTTTTATTACATGATGCAAGTGTGTTTGTTTGATAAAAGCATGATTGAGTGAAGTGTTATTTTTGAGACTTTTAGGTTCATATTTTTTTTGACTCTTGTACTTTTTGGCTTAATTTTGAATTCATACTATTGTTTGGTTGGGAGTGTATGATGATCCTATGTGAGTTGAGCATGTGCCATGTGAGTGTGAGATTTTTTGTATATTTCTTATTGCATGTGATGCCTAGAACTTGCTCGGTGTGTGTGTGAAGTGAAATAAAGAGTGGGTTTAGGAGATGATTTAGACATTTTTTGATAGCCTTGTTTTATACCTTCTTTTTGTCCTACCCTTTGTGCATTATCTTAGTTAAACCCCATTGAGCCTTTAGCTTATTTTCTTTGGTAACCTCATAAGTAGCCTAATCCCTTCTTTGATAGACCATAATTTGATCCAAAAAGCTCCTAAGTGCTTTAATGAAATATTGAAATAGTAAGGAGTTTGCGAAATTGAAGAAGAAAAGGTAAAATTGATGCCCAAGGTAATTTTTATTGGTGTTTATAATTGATGTGTGGTGGATTGATGTGATATAAATAATGTTAGAAATATTGCCATGATTGTGAAAAAGAGAAAAGAATTGATTCATGTGGTAGTAAACTATGCGTCCACCAAGTATTTGTGAAAATGCTTAAAAGAGATGAGGCAAAAATAAAAGGGTATGGGTGAATGAAAATGGGTAATTTGGTTGTTAGAGATTGGTTCTAATTGTTTAATGTAGTGTATTAAAGCGCTTAGAGAGGTTAGTCACTATTCCCAAATAGTTGCTACCCATCCCTCAGCCTACATTACAACCTGAAAAAGACCTACTTGATCCTAAGCATTACATTCGACTATTAGTTGAGCACTACACTAAGGGAAAGCCTATGGTTCATTGTGTGTAACTTGTGAATTCTTTGTGAGAGTGAGCGTAATTTGATTCTTGTACCCATTATGTGATAAATTGCATTTATGTGAGTGATTATGGGTAACTCTCTTGTTGTGAGGGCACATGTTTAATGAATGTGGGTGATTTGTATGATATCCTTGATTGAATGATAAACATGATTTTGCCAACCAGGTGAGTCAATTCTTGAGGCTAAGATGTTTTGAAGTAGTGCTCATGAGCTTTCAATTGTCTTTCCACTTTTAGATTAGAGATTATATATATATATATATATATATATATATATATATATATATATATATATATATATATTATAGATTATATATACTATAGATTGGAGATTAGAGATAAGAGATAATACCGCCCACCTCGAAATTGCATAACCAGTTTTATAGCAAGCAATTTTTACTCATTCCATCTTGTTTATTTAAAGTACTTTGTTACTTGGTTTCTTCTTACATTAAATTTACTGTCATTAATTTAATTTAATTTAATTTTTTCTTTTTCCTTTAGACTTGTTCGTTAACGCACCACACTCACATTCTCTCATAGGTGTAGTCAAATATAAATTTGATCACGCGAAGATAATTTAAATCACAATCAAAAGAAAAAAAAAGGTTAAAATACCATAAACATTAAATAATTTACGAATTTAGGCTAAAAAAGTATAATATGAATACCTTGTCATCCTTAAAAGATCATAAACTCATATAGCAATAAACAATTAAGTCATAAATGATCTGAAAATTCACATTATCATACAACTTCACATAACAATATATTAAATTCCCTCCAAACATTTTTTAAAAAAAATAATGAACAAAAAATGAGAAAAAAGTACCTCAATGACACTCACACTGCCATTGTTGGTGAAGACTAATGAGAAAAAAGTACCTCAATGACACTGCCATTGTTGGTGAAGACTTCATCGATTTTCTGTTTTCGCAGACAGCTTAAATCAAAATTAAAATAAAAAGAAAACTCATATAGCAATAAACAACTAAGAATAAATGATCAGAAAATTCACATTATCATACAACTCCACATAACAATATAAAGAATTTCATCTAAACTTTTTTTAAAAAATACTAATGAACAAAGAATGAGAAGAAAGTACCTCAATGACACGGAGATTGTTGGTGAAGAGTTTATCGACTTTCCATTTTTGAAGACTACTTAAATCAAAATTAAAATTAAAAAAAAAACGTTAAAACTTCATAAACATTAAACAATTTAGAAAATTTTAGGCACAAAAAAAGTGTGACAAATTCACCCTATCATATTTCAATGAACATAAATTCAATAGCAATAAACAATTAAGATATAAAATTTTAGAAAATTAGCGTTATCATACAATTTCATATAATACATAGAATTCCATTCAAACTCTTTTAAGAAAATACTAATAAATAACGAATGAGGAGAAAGTACCGTAATGATACTACAATTAATGGTGAATTTTCTTATAAAGAGTTCAGACTTCCTATTTTCAAAACAACTATTTTTATAAAAATATATTCATAAATCAAAACGAATTTGATTTAGGAAGCCTATGATTGATATTACATACAAATTATTTATATTATATTAGGATACAACTGAATGTTGCAACATTAATTTTTTTTTTTCCTAAGAAAAACTGAATGTTGGAAAAATAAGGGAATTTGTTAGGACAAAATTCAAAACAAACAACACTATTGAAAGTTTTTGTAATTTTCTAAAAATAAAGTTCTTTGCTTTTCAAAAAAGTACCGACCCTTCTATTTTTCCAAAAATAAAAAATAAAATACTCCTAACATTGTTTCTTCGGCTCTTTTGCTAATTCTCCAATTTTAGAATTTGTTTTTCCATTCTAATTAAATCTTTCCTTTTTTTAATCAAAAACATGGAAATACAATTAATTTTTTTCCTATATATTTTAGGACTCTAGTTAATATTAAATATAATAATATAGTAATTCAAAAAGAAAAGTAAAAAGATGATTTTGTCTATTGCGAATTTTTTTAATGAAGAGCAAAAAGTTCAAATCACTTTTCTAAGGGTCTTCACACTTTTAATATATTATAGATATAGATTATAGATAAAGTAATAGTTTACCATAAAAATAGTCAAGGTTTTATTTATTACTTAAAATGATCATTATTACTTAAAATAGCCATTAGAGCATTTTCTTCCTTTTCTTTTCTATTTTCACTAGTAATCTTTAAAAGATTTTTTTATTATTATTGTTTCTCTTTTGTTGCATTTTTTTAATTAAAAGAAAACTTTTTTCCTTTTTATTATAAAACTTTTTTATGGAACTTTTTTTTATATATCAATATTGTATAAATGGTGTTTAAACATGTTTAGATGACTAGTTTAGCCGCACGTGCCTCGCACGTATAACTTTTTGACTATTTAAAATTAGATAATTTTATTTATTACGAAGGTTTTTAATGAAGTGCAAAAAGTTAAAAACACATATTTTATTGAAAGCACGTATATATTTTACCATCAGAAGTTTCAAGTGGTTAATGGATTTAATATATTGTAGATGTTGATGGAGTTGCAGATTTAGATTTTGTGAAAAGCAAAGACTTTTAATGAAGGGCAAAAAGTTCAAACGATATTTCTAAGGTCCTTCACACTTTTAATAGATTATAGATTTGTTATAAATAGATACTTATTTGGTGTGCGTTGCACGTGTGCTTCATATCAAGCCATCAATCGACATAAAATATATATATAAAAATTAAGAATTTATTAAAAAATAGCAATTAACTTTAAAGACCAAAGATAAACTACTTTATGCATTCAGACATGCGTAGAGTGCTAGTATCTTGATCGTCTCCTACGACGGGAACTATCACAAAAAAGATAATGAAAAAAACAATAGATTATAATAGATCACAATCTACAACAAAACAATATGATTAAACCTAAACCTTTGCATAAAAATTCTTCAAAGCCCGACCGACTATTTATCTACCACCTGTAAACGATACAATAAAATAATACAATAATCGAGATATCAGAACAATACTATTAAACTCTAACCTTTACATAAAAATTCATCAAAGTCCGACTAAACGTTCATCTACCACTTGTATAAAGCAGAAAAAACTACAGATAGTAACAAAACAGAAACTACAATAATCGATATATTAGAACGATATTATTAAACCTAACCTTAACACAATTTTTTTTAAAGTCCAACCGAACATTCATTATCTACAATATAAACTTGAACAGAACAGAAACTACAACAATATGATAATAATTGAGATATTAAAACAGTATGATATAGACGATACCTTTAGAACTCATCAAAAAAGTAGGTATAAGAATATACTTGATGTTATTACATAATTGTAGGGGAAAACTCAACTTATAGAAGCCCAAACTTTTTTCTCCAAAAAAATATTATCTAAATATGGAAATTTTTAATTATTATGTTGCGAAAAGTAAAAAAGTAAATTTTCAAATTATTTATGCTAGTATGCGTTTGGTTATTAATTTTTAAGGTTTAGCATATATGGTAGTATTTACGACATTTTGTTTAGGTTTAGCAAGTATTTTTCTGAGAATTTTTTTGTTTTGCCAAAAACATGTTAGATTTTATTTTACCAAAAGCAAAACAATTTTTATATGCAAAAATCAGGTATAACTCCTAATTTTACACTACGGGTGTGTTTGGTATGATGGAAAATGTTTTTCTAGAAAATGTTTTCATGGAAAATAAGTTGACTTTCTACTTATTTTTTCATGTTTGGTTAGTGGGTGGAAAATATTTTCTAGAAAATATTTTATGGTGTTTGGCTGGTGAATAGAAAATATTTTTCTAAAAAATTTTTTTAGTTGTTTGATTGGTGAGAGGAAAAAATATTTTGTGAAAAATACTACTAACCAATTAACTAGTATATCAGACAACTCAACATTCTGTTGGAACTAATTTAAGCATAGCAAATAATATCAATATCGAGTATCAAAATACAACAACAACAGATCCAGTGTATTTCCACGAAGTGGGGTCTGAAATATCGAGTATCAAAATATTACAAGACACTAAAATTTAAGAAACTATTACTTACATAAATCAAGCTTCCTAATCAATTCCCACAAATACACAAAAGAGAGAAGTTTGGAAGCAAATACATGATACAATATCAAAAACAAAAGAACGGAGAGAAGTTTGAAAGCAGATACACGATACATTATCAAAAACAAAAGCGTGCGAATAATAGTTGCTTCCAAATCCTATTAAGCTAAACCAACCAATAGGTGTCACTATTGTTGTTGCTTGAATCGTTCCAACCACACCTTACGAAGATTTTGATTTTTGACCATGAATGCCTTAGCTAAAGTGTCGCTTTGCACCAAATGATCAAAAGCATCACCGAGGAACTCTTCATTATAGCCTTCCATTGCCATAACTTCTTCATACAACTTTGTCACATCTAGACGACTATCAACCATTCTACCGATTGCCGTTGTCACTTCTCCAAACTTTATTGATATATCACCTACGGCATCTTGCACCTCAAAAGAACGTTTTCTTTTGCGACTTGCCTTGATTTGAGAAGCTTCGGTTACTTGCACATTCTTTTCGATGGATGGTCCTTCAAGGTCATTATCATTATCTTTCTCAGAAAAACTATCAAAATCTATATCTTCGAATGATTTGGCACAATTTTCCCTAACCTGATCATTACCACACACAAGAGACATTTCGTCAAACATTTCAATTTTTTTGTTGATGAACTTGTCATGATTGGGATGTGCCTACAATACATAGATTACAGAAAATTTGGTGTCCAATTTATTTGATTCTAATAGGTTAATGTAACATAAACAGTTGGGCTTAAAAATACAATCAATGTTAAACACTTCACAGCTTCATAAAGGGTCTAGCGACCTAGGCCATTTATGATCTTGAATGACAGAATATGTTGCACCTATTCTAATACACTAGTAGTACAGTAGAAGAAAAAAGAAAATTTAGTTGTTTCCTTTTCAGTTCAAATCAGCCGTATAAGCTAAACATAACACACTAAACTTAGCGAAATGTTTACTATTGTAGAAATGTTTTCTGTGACACATTAACTTAGCAAGTATTTAATATTGTTCTTCCGCTATCACTAATAAAACTTGAAAAGTAAAATTGACATCTTAAAGTCCATGTCTAGTGTTAAAACTACTGCTTAGGTGTAGATCTACCCCTGCACTATTTTCTCTCCCTTTCCAAGATCCTCCAACTTCTGAATTCTCTCACTGCTATGTATGAGGAAGAGTATATTTAATGTGCTCTCTATTCTAGCTTCTTGACCATTGAGAGACCATATGCTTTGTTACTCTTCCATTCTACAACACTCAGAGAAATAGCTATGCTAGGAAAATTATCCTTACCCTCTACTTCTATTTATTCACTTTGTAAAGATGACCAAAAGAAACTTTAAGGAGCAGATATATCATCTTATAGTACAAAATTTAACACTCGATGGCTAAAACTGAAAAACTTGTGGTATATGTGTATATTGCGAATTATGAGCTGCATTACAAAATCTGGTGAAAAGCTAAATGAAAAAATTAAACTAATCTAAATCTAGAAGCATCACATCCTGCAAACAAGACATTCTTTTGTCTTTTGGTCTACGAAAAAGTAGACCAAAATTAGGTTGTTTTCGATAGACCCCCGATAGATCTAATCTAAATTCAGAAGATTAATTGTGGCCCAAGGACAACAGAATATAACCGAAAATTAGGCATAGGACACCTATATTATCCTACCATTGTTTTTAGACCCACATCATCCCAAACAAAATAGCTTATCTTCTAAGTCACTTGGATGTTCTCTCTTTTTTAATACATTGAGACGCTCTTAGGCATTTTATTCAGTACACATCTAAACTATTTTTGGTACTGATTACCCCTGAATTTTGTTGATGTCTTCTATTTTTGCAGGATAGAATTTAAATTAGATGATGGAAGGATGTTAATCTCCATTGGGTTCAAAGATGAGTACAAAAGGTAATTATGCTGACTCTTATCTTCCGATGTCGCATCTGTATTGGATTCTCCAAAAATACTTTACTTTTGGAGAATCGGACACGTACTCGGTGACATTTTTGAAGAGCCCGAGCAACATAAAACTTTACCCTTTGACTGATCCCATATGAAATTAATGGTGTAGCCAAGAACTAAGGTTGGTGGAGAGGAGAGTCTTACTTGAAAACACTAGCAAGTAAGCTACCACCAGATGCTATCTCATTTTCATCAAAGTTGTCAAAGATTGAACAAAGTGAAAATGCTAGCAATACCTCATTGAAACTTGAAGACGGAACACGTTTATCTACTGAGGTAAATCCGCAACTCCAATCCCTCATGTGTGATCCTGATTCTTTTTTCCTCGCAAACACGTAAACATTCTTTATTTATTGAATGTTCTAATACCATATTGAATGGTGTGACTATTTCGTCTGAAAGTTTAAGCTATAGATAGGGTGCGTTTTTATTTGCTTAATTAATATCTTTAACGCTCTCCACAGATAGTGATCGCTTGTGATGGTGTCTGGTCACCAACGGCTACATGGATGGGATTTCGACAGCCTAAGTATGCAGGGCATATCGCCTTTTGAGGCCTGGGATATTTTCTTGAAGGACAGCTATATGAACCAAAAGTACACTACACTTACGGAAGAGGATTACGTGCTGGATTTGTTCCTGCTTCTAAAACCAAGGTCTATTGGTTTGCCCTGTGCAACAGCTCATCTCCAGGTATATGCTTTATTAAAGCTATCAGGTCTCGTTCTTCATCTCTGCACTAATGTTAAGGTACTTGTCTCATGGTAGCCTAGTTGGTTGACTATCTGAACTTTAACCTCATTGGTGAGGGGTCACTATCCCTCATGTGCTAAGATAGATAACTTTTTTGGCTGGAACTTTTCTGTTAACACCCTTCTAACTTTTGCATCTCTTGGCAGGTCCAAGAATCACAAATCCATCAATATTGAGACAAACAAGCCATTCCGTCAAGCTACTCAAAGCATTTCCGACAAACAAGCCATTCTGTCAAACTACTCAAAGCATTTCCGACAAACAAGTCATTCCATCAAACTACCCAAATTTCAATTTTTGAGCAAATAAGATGTTTCTCAAAGTCTTGTCCCACAAATGTATAGATTTGAAGTGTAACACAAATATCAATCTAATTTATGTTTTATCCATTATAATTACAAGAAAAGTTTCATCTTTGCTAGTCTAGAAGTAAGAGCACAAGAATGCCACTACTATTGCAAAGAATCCCGAAAAATTAATCCAGATGCAATATTTCAATGTAGAAGTTTCAAAAACAACAAGATTAAATAATCAAAGCACACAACAAGAATAAATATTATTGTAGAAATAACTTTCCTTTTCTTGAAGAGGTGGAAATAGAAGCAGAATCAATACACTCGTACATGATTTCTTCTCTGTCTAAAGAAGCCCCTAAGCTTAAATGCCATGGAATATTAAAATATGTCATTCATTAGGCTAATGTATTTTTTTTGAGGACTTTATACAATAATCCGACATCTCTAATTTTTAAGAAACTAAGTATTAATTGAACTCAAATCAGAAATTCAAATTTCAATTTTCGAACAAATTTGGCCTCAAATCAGAAACCCAAACAAGCAAAATAGAAAAAATTGAAGAAATATTTTACCAAGCATCATAAAAGAAATTAGTTATAGACGTACCTTTGAAATTCTTGCAGTGAGGAGAAGAGAGAGAGGGTAGAAAACCCTAAATTGAAGACGACGAGGAGCTGCGTGTGGGTGAACTATGGATTTTGTTGGGGGTGACGAAGAGGAGTGTATGCGCGTAGCTCTCAAATGTTTATCTGGAAAATGACTTCCTTGACTTATTAGGAAGTCATTTTCCTTCAAGTGAAGGAAAATAAGTAATTTTGAAAAATATTTTCTAAATACTTTTTCATAATCAAACAAGAGAAAATGACAAATTAAAGAAATAGTATAAGAATACAACACCCTAGTGATGCTATGTTTCATCGAATATAAATTCCCCACCCAAGTTTTCTAGCTTGCATTGAATTAATATGAACTTTATGGCGTTACGGTTGATGGTGTGCAGCCGATATACTTGGGGTCCTTTGAGTATGTTTATCAACTTGACTAAAATTGTAGAGTTGACATTGATATTGTATTAATGGAAAGTAGTTTATATATAGATATAGATTATAATATATTTTAGAACTTTTTAATTTTAAATATTATATGAATAATTAAATGATAAATTAAAGAAAATAGTAAAAAGAAAGTTTTGTCTATTGCAGAAATTTTTAATGAAAGGTAAAAAATTCAAATCACTTTTTTAAATAAATAGTTATGTACTGCATATATAGTATATCGATATTGTATAGAAAGAGTATAAAAATTTATTAATATTGTATAAATAGTGTATAAACATGTATCAATATTATATAAATAATTATGTAATATATATATATAATGTATTGATATTGTATAAATAATTATGTGTATAACTATTTATCGATACTATGCAAATAATTATGTAATATATTGTTATTGTACAAATGGTGTAGTAAACGTGCATCAATATTGTATAAAATAATCATGTAATGCATATGTAATGTATCGGTATCCATATTTATTTATTTATTTTTTAAAAAGAAAGCAACCAAAAATTTTAAAACAAAACAATAAGTTCTAAAAAAAAAAAGAATCTATATCTATAATAATATATTAAAAGTGTAAAGACCCTTAAAAAAGTGATTTGAACTTTTTGCCCTTCATTAAAAGTCTCCACAATAGATCAAATCGTCTTTTTACATCATTAGTTTATTATATAATTATATTTATAATATTAATTCATAAAATATATAAAACTAAGAATTTCTAAAATATAATATCTATAAACTACTAAAATATATGGTAACTCCCCCTCATATTTTCCATGTTTCACGTTATGATCCGAAAAGAAAAAAAAACTACCCTAAATAATTTGTTTAGTTAAAAACATAATATAGTACCTTAAATAATTTAATAGCATAATTGATTATTATTTTTTTCAAAAGAACAATAACTTTTATCCATATTTAAAGAATTCTTTTATTAGAAGAAAAGAATTTGAACTTCTATAAATTGATTATTATTCCTTTCACATCAACGTAGAGATATTATTCTCCCAATATTATAGTTTTCTTTGCATCAGTCATATGTAGATTTAATTTATTACAAGTTATGTTTTTTTTAATTTCTCTTTATTATCGTCGTTCAAGATTTATTTGTTTCTTGATGGTATAAAGAAAATTAAATAATAAATATTTGTATTATTCTTCATCTTTCTCTATTTTCTTTTTTCTATTTGTATTGTAGGAATATGCAGTTTGTCAACAGTTAATAATTAGATATTTCAGTTATATTTTTTAATAAATTCTGCACTGTTAGGCTATCACTTTATGATTTTTTTATGATTAATAATTAAAGAATTCTAAAATATATGATGAATAAATTTCTCTTTTTTATTGTCATTCAAGATTTTTTTGTTTCTTGATGATGTAAATAAAAATTAAAGAATAAATGTGTATTATTCTTTAACTTTCTCGATTTTTCTGTTGATAATATTTGTCTTTTTTTTTTTTCTATTTGTGTTGCAGGAATATGTAGTTTTTTAAAGATTTATATCCAAATATTTTTTCAGTTATATATTCTCTAAATTTTGTATTGTTAGACTACGACTTTATGATTTTCTCTATGATTAATAATTAAAGAATCCTAAAATATATGATAGTAGGAAAATAATAACTTTACCTCAAAAAAATAAATTGTTATTTTAATAATTTGTTTGTGCCAAGAAAAAAGGTATTACTAATTTCATAACGCGTATTATAAAATTAATTATAGCAGAACACACAAATAAAAAAAAAGTAACATAGAGAAAGTCTTAAATAGTAAAGTTGACAAAAAATAAAATGGAATGAACTAAAGTTGTATTATAGTTACTTTAAAATATTTAGTCACGTCAATAGTTTAGAATAAGTGTTTAGGTTTATTTGAAATAATATGTTAAATAATTTATGAAAGAATTTTATTTTTTTCATAGTTTGGTGACTTTCTTTGAAGGAAAACTTTTTGAATTTGAATTTTTATAAATTGAGAATCATTTCTTTTTAAGACAGTATGATATGAAACAAAAATAGGTTAAAGTGACTTTGACAAATTACTTCTTGAAGAATAACGAATGAGAAAAGACGTGGTGATGAGTTATCATATTTTTCTTTAAATATAGTTTTTATCTTAAAAGTTTTATGTTATGTTTTAAAAAGTTGTTTACTTAGTACTCTAACGTACATACAATAATTTATTTTTTTATAAAAATTTATTATTAATTAATGCGAAACACACGTGCAAAGCACGTATATTTGACTAGTAGCACAGAAAAACAACAACATTTCTTTAATAAGCAAAAAAAATAGGAAAAGAAAAACGAACTGGCTGAATTGGCCAAACATTTTCCAACCCTTCTGAATTAGCATCTTTGGGGTCGTTTGGTGTAAGGTACTAATTTAAATAGTTTTGAAATAAAAAATAGTCCCGAGATAAAATTTTTGATGCCTTGTTTAGTTGTCAAGTTCGGAATAACTTATCCTGGGACTAACAAATAGTACCGGGATAAGTTATCCATCCTTTGGGTGGTATAAATAATCTCAACATAATTTATCTTGGGAAAAGAGCCATAAAATGGCAAATTAATTCTCACTTTTTCACACCCACACACACCCAAAACACACACACACATACACGTTTCTGAGATAAAATAATAGTCCCAAGATAAAAATTTTGGTGTCTTGTTTGGTTGTCAAATTTGGAATAACGTATTCCCGAACTAACAAATAGTACTGGAATAAGTTATTTTATCCTTTGGGCGGTATAAATAATTCCAACATAATTTACTTTGCGATAAAACCATAAAATGACAAAATTACCGTCGAAACCCTTTGATTATCACTTTTCACATACACACACATATATATATATATATATATATATTAAAGAAGAAAACAAAATAAAAAAAAACAGAATTGACAAAGCAAAACCACTACTATCACAATTAATTAGGTGACAGGCCTAAAACATTTGTGGAAAAATCCTTTTTTTCCAAATCAATACAATTTTCATAAAGATAATTAAGTTAAATAAGATGAAATGTATTTTTGTAAATAAATAATATATTCTTAGAAGAATGCAATGTATATTATTTTTAGTATTACAAATCAAACCGTCACTAAAAAATAATATCAGAATAACTAAATCCAGAACAACTAATCCTAGTATAACTAATCCCAGCATAACTTGTTCCCAACAAAACGACCCCATGTGTTGTAAGTAATAAAGTAAGCGGTAACCATTTGAAGTAATAAATTGGGCCGAGCGGCCATTTCAAGTAACAAAGTTAGCCGAGTGGCTGCTTGAAGTAATTGATTAAAAAGTGAGCTATTTTCTGTGTAAAATCTTTAGGGTAAACAACATAAATTTCAACACTTTGCTATCTAATTACTTTTTCTCCCAGTTTTATATTAATTATTTAATATCCCGGATATAATATATAAGTTTGGTCCGAATACATAACCGACAGATACATAACTATCAAACTAATTGACTATAAAAAAGGAAAATAATAGTAAAATAGTAAATAAAGGAGCAGTTAATACGATTCTGATTGAGATATGTCTCTTTAATCTCTAAAAATTAGTAACAGATTCATAATTCAAATTTGAATCACCAAAATAATCTCCCTCAATCAAAATTCTCCTAGTTCTTCCTATCTCTATCATTTTTTGGAGAAACTTCATTGTCGCAGACATATCCTTTTCTAGCCTTGATGACGCCATAGTTCCATAAGAATATTGTGTATCTCTTTTGATGATATTCTGCATCAAAATCAAATGAAGGAACCGAACCATCACTAAAAAACTCAGCAAAACATATTACAAAAACTCCAGAGTATCGAATGAAAAAAACAATACAAATCAACTTCAACATTGACTGTATCAGAAGTAATGATATATCTCATACTTATGTATCATACTCATAATGTTTAATGTATCAGGTGTAAAATAAACTAAAAACTCATATACAATTTTTAGAATGTATCATATAAATCTAAAATCTCGACAAAAATAGATCTATGTATCATAATAAGTATATTACATGTATCAAGTATAAAACTGAACCATAATCACATATATGTTGTATTATGTATCATAAAGCATGCAAGGACTCATTAACCTTGAATCTATGTATCAGACACAATATATTGAATGTATCATATCTATAAAGAAATAAAATCACATGTAAAATTTATGATGTATCAGAACGTATGCAGTGTCACGAAAATCAATTTTTTGTGACTTACTTCTTTCTCTTTACAGATGCAATAATCGATAACTTCTTTATCATAGCCGAGTCATTTTGATATTTCAATCTCTTTTCACGAAAATCAATGTCGTTCATATCATAATGAAATGGTGGAAATTAAAAACGAAAGTTAATGGTGGAAAGATGAAGTTGTTAGATCTAATTGAGTAGTAGATGAGCACATGGTGGACATTCAAAAAAAAGTTAATGGAAGTTATAACTTGAATGTTGAAGTAGAAGATGAAGATGAGAACATGGTGGAAATTCAAAATGGTTGAGTTGAGATAATGGTGGGATATATTTTTTGATTTTTGGGCTTGATTTGAGGCACAATAAGGGAATGTGGGTGGGTTTTTTTAGATGTATCAGAAAAAAGACAATTATTTTGAATAAAAAGGAATTTTTGTAATTAGTTTAGTTATATAAGATTTTAAGTAATAATAGAAACTTAAGGTATGGTTATAAGTAATTTATACAAAATCTTTAACTCAATTAGACATTTTATATAATTTTTCCAACATTTTTCTTGGCCTATTCTTCACTTCCTCAATATCACTTTCTTCTCCCCCTAAACCCAATTAACATAATAGTTAAAAGAACTATTATTTAAGTGGATCCTTATATATAAATATAATAGATTGTATATCATGTAATTAATCTCTCTCATCTAATTACTTTAAATTTTTTCTAACTTAATTGAATACTTAATTTTATTTTTCGATTTAATTTTAAAACTTGGTCATTTATTTGATTTTCACTCTCTTCTTAATTTTTTTATTTATTTAATTTAAAAAAAAATACAAAAATAGTCATTCGGCTGAAACAATTGACAGTGAATCAGCCAGCAAATTTAAATACCCTTTTGACTTAGAAATTCACTGTTTTCACTAATTTTTTTCACTGTTCTTTATTTTTCTTTCTTTTTTTTTTTTTTTGCAAAACTTATTATTGCAACTATTTTTTTTTTTAAAAAACACTGTTTTTGCTTTTTAATTTGTTGCTCTTTCTTTTAACAATTAAAAAAAAGAAAATATTTTTTCAAATACAAACAACTTTTTTTAATCTTCTTCTTTTGATACAACTTCCATATATAACGATACACCAATATATATCTGAATATTATGAATATTGATATATATTTGATGATAAATAATATAATACAATATATATTTGATACACATTGATATAATATAATACATATATAAAATATAATACAACTGTGGTACATATATTTTTATTCAATAATAATACAGTTTCTGTACATATCCTATACAGATACATATTATATATAAAAATTATACAATTTCTGTACACATTCTATACAACTTTTAACGAGAATAATTATTGGACATATATTTTATACAACAGTTAAATAGTTTCTATAGAAATCTTATACCTATACAAATTTTGTACTATAATTATATGATATTTGTACACATCCTATACAATAATTATAGAGTTTCTATATACATCCTATACAATCTTCTGCTGGAATAATCATCCAGACACATATTCTATAGAACAATATTGTTTCTACAACAAAATTTATATATATATATATATTTTATACAACAATTGTACAATTTTTATTGTCACGACCCAAAAACGAGGGTTATGATGGCATTTGTCGCGGCGCACCTTGACAAGTAAGTCTATCACCCAAACTGATATGAAAAGAGAAAAAGACAGAAATATTCCAAGGTAAGGCTTCTAGAACGAAGCCGAACCATATTAGTAATCATAACAATATAGAAAGAACTTATCCAAAATATCAATCATGCCCAAAACCAGGTGTCAATAGTGTAAAAACTACTAATACAATCCAAGAGTCAAATACATTAAAAAAATAACCACAAAGGAATAATAATTGTCTCCAAATACTAATAAAGACATAACTACTAATAGAAAGATAGAGGTGAACTTCGAACGAATGAATGTCCAATCGCTACCTTGAAAGCTTCAACAATCGCCCGAGTCAATCAAGCTGAGGCGCGCTCGATCTAGGACCTGCACCGAAAGGGCGCAATAGTCATGAGTACGGTCCACTTGTACTTAGTAGGTATCATAGGCCAACCAAGCAAAGTAGTAAATAAACATACAAAATATAAACTAAGGGCACGCCACCTGCAATCAGAAAATGTCCCACAACGGTATCCCACACTGCTTCACTAACAGTTCTAATATATCTCACAGATATTGCAACATCACACTAAGATAGAACAAAAGTACGTATTATATCACATATCATCAAATGCAACTAAAAGAAGATACGATAAATACATATATGATAAGTTAATATGCCAATACAACACAACATAACACAATAAAGTAAGTGCAATGTATGTGATGATGATGATGATGCACGAGGTCATCGCAAAACTTCCAGAATCATTGCACAATCCCCGTATACATCCACGGAGATAAAGCTTCCTGACATAGGACCCATGGGGGGGTTCGTCAACCCGTATACAATCCATATATCTCATATCTCCTTTCCGGCACATTCATCAAAAATGGTTTTATAAGGTGTTACAATATCTCCTCCCCGACACATTCCTCGGGGAGGGTTTTAAAAAGGTGTTGCTAGTATTCTCAGATGTTGCCACAGAGGTACCAATGTTTTATGGATGAGAATGATATGAGGATGTAATGCTCACAACCAATCACAATGAGTATTTTCACAACCAACCACAATGATATATTTCCACAACCATGTGAGCCACTATCCACTCATTATTTCATTTTCATCCATGAATTTTCACATGTCTCATATGCCAAATAAAGTATGAATATAATCATAATACATAAATGGTACTATATTAAGAATATTAACAACACAATACAATTATTCACATGTATTAAAGGCTATTAATATCGCATAGGACCCCACACGGTCACACATATCACATAATAACTCAATTTCGATAATTACATCACATATAGACCCCCACACGGGCACAACACATAAATAGACATTTTCATGATTAATTTCCACCCTTAACATGCATTTTGTATCATTATTTACTACCCAACCCAGTTTGAAAGAGTTAATCCATAACCTACCTCGAAAGCCGAAACCGGTCCGCTACACTTGAACTCGCGATCTTACTTTTCATGAACAATCCCTAACTTCACTAAAAATATTAAATATGAAATCTATGCGTTAAAACAAAATCAACGACACCCATATTGACTACTATTGATTCGGAGTCAAAACGGACCCCCAAAATGGATTTCCAAAAAAGAAAGGCAAAATTAAAACTTTACTTCAAAAATATGTTTCCCATATTTTTAGGAACCTACAGCTGAAAACCCAAGTTAAATCGAGGTTCAAATCGAAGAAAAACCATTTTTGAGCTTTATCGGGTAAATTTTTTTAAATCCGGATCAAAATCAAGAATCAGAGTTGTTTTGAAGATTAAATTGATGAAAAACTAGTAATTATAAGATAAAAATATTATTCAAGTGAAAATAAGTGAAAATGGGGTTTAAAATCAAGCCCTAAAAGTTTTGGGGTTTTAAGAAATTAATTAAGAAATTATTAAGAAAATGGTGAATTCTTACATTAAATTCGTAATAAAACCAAGAAATGAGTGTTAATCTAGCTTCCCAAGCTCTCACAAACTTTAATTTTAAGCTCCTAAACTATTTTAGAGTTTAACTCCCAAGAGGTAAGATGAAAATGAGTAAAATGGGTCAAAAAAAGGTGAAAATCTGTTATTTATAGCAGATTTTCTGCAATAACAGTTTTTTGTTTGGTCGATCGGACTTCGACGAGGCGTTCGGGATTCGCTCGGAGTCCGATACATGCAAACGAACTGTACAACCATACTAAATTTGATATTTTGGATGCGATGGCGATACCAATTTTTTTTTTTAAATATCGTTTTCACAAAGTTGACCCCCGAAACCTGAAATCACAATTTTCCAAATCGAGGATTGAAATGAGATTTAAAAGTCGTAAAATCATACCAAACATGCTAAAACCCTAAATTTGATATTTTGGATCTGCTGGCAAAGTCGTATTTTCCATCCGAAATCGTTTCTACCAAATGTGGATCCCACACCTATATTTCGAATTTTTCAACTTTTCGACCAATAAGTCAAAATGAGCTCGGGTGCACCGGGACCCAAACCAAAGGTCTACCTAGCCTAAAATTAATATTACGGAGCTACTGGCGCAGTCCATTCGATTATTCATTGCACGGATCAAAAGATATCCACATAAGTCCAAAATAAAGCTCTCGAAGCGATCAAAAATCACAATATCACATAAATGATACCAAAATGCATCAAAAATCATGTCATTCACTCCAACACTCCAGAAATATCATAATGCAGCAACGGGGAGATGTAAAATAGTCAAATCACACAAAATCATAAATTTCACATATTTCATCAAATTTAAAGGCTAAACCATGTAGGAAAATAAAAGGTTTAAGTGACACTTGGAAACATACGGTGGGTACGTATTGAGCAACGAAGGACTGAATTTAATTTGAACTAATTAAACTTGATGGCTATAAATCGAAAATAAAATGACCGAAGAGATACTTTTTGTCCAATAGCTCAAACATGGACTATTTATTTTGACATGGGTTAACCCATGTCTTTTCCCTTAATTTTTATCTTTCTTCTTACACTTTTCACCATCTTCTTCCATCTTTGTTCTTGAAAAGTAGAAATCATTGGTAGGTTTCGTAGATTGACTCTGAAATAGTATATTTTGTGATTTACCCAAAAAAGTTATTACATCAAAAAAAGTTTCTTCATATTTTTTTCCAAGTCTTATGAGAAAAAGGTTTCAGTATATATATATATTTCTGTTAGTTACATACAAGTATATATACGGTGTCAACTTTTTTATGTATATTTATGTATATAAATAACTGTCACATACAATTAGAGACAGTTGTCATGTATTGGCATATACATATATATAAGTTGTATAATCAGCTTTTGATTTATGTAAAATATGTTGGTTTATATTTTATACATTACATATAGGTATACAACTATTACGTGTTTGTATATAACTAAATTGTATATTTTGAAGTTGGTTTTCATAAACTATGTTTGTTCTTCTATATATTAGACATTAGGTATATCTCAGTTTGTAAAATCTGTTATTAGTATTTTGTATAAACTAAAGTAAAGGAAAAAAACTTTCAAGGATTTTCACTCCAAAGGGGGAGCAACAACATTGTGAATGACCCGGAGGTATTTTGTATATACCCGAATGTATATTCGTATGAATGTATATACAATAGATATATGTATGTGTATATATCATTTTTTATTAGTTACACACGAGTGTATACCATGTTAATTTTTTAATGCATATATGTAGACAAATAACCGTCATATACAATTAGGTGATTGTATATAAAATATACATATAAATTGTATAATCAGTTTTTGATTTGTATAAATATGTTGGTTCATATTTTATACATTACATATAGGTATACACCTATCATATGTTTGTATATAACTACAAGGTATTTTGTATAAATCATACTTAGTCATAAAGTGAATTTATTTGTATATTTCTATTAGTGTGTTTATATTTCTATATTTATTGTGTTATACTTCTTTCATATACATTTTAAATTTGTATACATTTGTACATTTAAATTTGTATATTTATACATATAATCTGAATTTATATCTATTTTATACTTTTGAATTTGTATCAACTCGCATTTATCTTCACGGTATTAATTGTAAGTGTTTGTGTTTGTATTTGAATATTAAATTCAAATTTAATTTTTATTCGTATCAATTATATATTTGTATTTCTATTCATAGCTAATTTTCATGGATAAATATATTGAATGTATAAAAATATTGAAATTATATTTTAAATTTTGAAGCCATACAAAAAAAATTAGAGGAAATTTTAGTTTGAATCCTATTTTGTATTTCAGAAACTAAAAGGTAAGCTATAATAGTCCATAGAAAAGAAAGAAATAAAAAAATTGAACAAGACATGTTGGAGAGAATAAAGGAGGCAGATCATCACTCTTTTCTTTTTTAGCTCTAAACATAAATAAGATAGTAATAAATTTTGTTAGTTAATTTTTGTATATTAAAATCCTAAATACATTTAATTCCTAATTAAAATATATAAAATGTAATAAATAAAACTTAGACTAAGAAGTTAGTTAAGAGGGGCATAAGTTGACTATATGTGAAATTTTGCCACTTTGAAAACATCCCATTCCTTGGCTCATTCCTCACTTCCGCTATATCCCTTTCCTCTACACCTAAAGCCTAACATATATACACACACACACACACACATATACATATATATATATATACTCACACACATATACATATACATATACATCTTCAGGCTGGTAAGATGCCGAAAGTATGGAATCATTCCATGATCACGTTAGTTCCTAAATCTGACCACGCAGAAAGTGTCATTGAATACTAGTCTATCGCATGTTGCAACACGATTTATAAAGTGATATCGAAGGTTCTCACAAACATATTAAGGATAGTATTGCCTAATATCATTTCTTATAATTAAAGTGCATTTGTTACAGGGAGAACAATTATCCAAAATATACTTATTTTCCAAGATATTGTAATGATGTAGAATAGGAAGCGATGCAAAAAGAGTTGTTTGATTAAGATAGATTTAATGAAGGCTTATGATTCTGTGGAATAGGGGTTGGCGGAGGAGATGATACATGCACTAAACTTTCTTCCTAAGTTCATTAGATGGACTATGAATTGCATCACTACAACCCAATATGTACTGCTTATTAATGGAGGTGTGTATGGATGTATTGAAGGTAAGAGAGGATTACGACAAGGGGATCCGATATCCCCCATTGTTTTTTGTTATATGTATGAATTTTTTTACAAGAATAATGAAGGATGTGGCAGCCACAAAGGAATTTCAATTTCACACAAAATGCAAGAACTTGAAGTTGAATCATATGTGCTTTGCAAATGATGTTTTGTTATTCTTTGATGTCACACCTCTTTTTTTTTTACCAAAAAAGATTGATTTTGAGTTTTAAAGGATTTTAATTGTTAAGGTGATAAAAGAAGATGAGTTTCAAAAAAGAATTTTGCAATTAAACTCAGAGTCTCCACTTGACATTGTTTGGTGTGCCAAGTCACCTTTTTTAAATTTCCTTTTTCAAAAATAATTGACTCCTAAAACTGATCCACGAACAGAGATTCCGATTAAGGATTGATCAAGGAGAAGGTGTTAGGCATCCCTCAGTCCCATGATTTGACCACGATTATTTCATTGAGTTACATCAGCTAATATGATACTACGAGGTGATAACTCACAAAAAGAACACATATGCAAAGAAACAAACAAACAAAACAACTAAAGTTCCAAAAAATAATGTGCAGACCAATTAATACAGTCTCATAAAAAAGTACTAAAACAAAAACCTAAACTATCCTAAATTATGCTCTACCCGACACCTTGGGCCTTGATCATAAACATTCCCCATATACATAATACTTCGGGCATTTCCCGATGAATAAACATAATTTATCTCAGGGCAACCCCGCTAAATGAATACATTTGAGTGAATACATTAAACTAAAACAATAAAATAAAAAATAATCGTTCGACGATCCACATATCTTAAAATTGCCTACCCAACCTACCATTTTCCTACCAATTTTGGCCTAAATATGATACTACGAAACAAAATCAATTTATCAATAGTAAATAACAACTCGAAGTGAACTAATTGAAGTTACACACTAGTGGATTTTCAATTCCTTTCACAAATAATTGATTTTAATTCTCAAATGAAAAATAATTTCATCACACAATCCATAATCAAGGGAACCAAAGAATGAATCAAAACAAATAACGATTCACCACCAACTAGGATCAAACAACACACAATATTTAAGTAAATACACCGAATATCATAAATAATGAAATAAAAAGGGAAAAGAGTAGAATTGAACCTCAATTTGAAGTTTTCTAACTCAAGTATTACTCGATTAAAAGACGAAATCCACACTCAAGAATCTTAAATCGATACTCAATAAAAACCTGATGTCAAATCATCTCGATGTCTATTCATACCACTTTTTATTTTCACTAACCTAGGTAAAAAATTCCTAAATAAAGAAGACCCGCACCTAATTTTTATGCAAACAGGTTTATTTTGGTCATTTTTGAAGGGAGAGTTGGTCAGATTAATTTTTGGGCATTTGTGTAGTAATGGCTGATTTTTTGGTGGTGGGGTGGGTTCAGTCGGTTTTCTTGTGGATTTTCACTGTTGGAACAGTGACAACTGTGGCATTTTCTAGCGGCGGGTGAGTTGGGGCCACTGTTTTTGCTTTACTAGAGCTCCAGCGATCTCCGACGCTAAGGGAAAGAGAGGTTGGTCACTGATTTTGATGTTTTCAATGGAATTCAATTGTGATAGGGAGTTTTTCAATGAGAATTCACCAGAAAATTCAGAAAATGAAAGTTTTGGGCGCTGGTTTTTCTTCTTTTCTTTCTCCTCTCTTGCCCACATCATTTTTCCTCTCTTCATTCATTGATTCCTCCTCTCTTCGTTTAATCTATGAAATCCCCGATCTCTCTAACCCCTCATTCTCCTACTAGTTATTTACTTCACTACCTAGCTTCTTTATTTTCCCCCTATTTTTCATTATATCCATCTATGTGTGTGTTTTCTCCCCCTCTTATGGGTGAGAGTGTGTGAGTATATATGAGAGTGTACCGTGAGGTGTAGTGTGTATTGTTGTATTGTATATGCATTTTTAAAATTATTTTTCCAATTTTCTATTTTAAAGAGGAAAAAATGTGAGTTGGGGGGATATGTGGGCAAGGATACGCGGGGTAGGGGGTTGGGTAGAGTGAGGTGTGAATTTTTCATAGGGAGAGTTTGTTAAAGGTTGGTTATTTTTGTTTTTTTGTGGAAGGATTATCAACTAGCGTAGGGTGCATAGTAAGGTGAGGTAAATAGGTAAATAGGTAAATTTAACTTTTGGGAGGGTGAAAATTATGTGTCCACATCATGCCCCTCTCTGACTGTAAATACAAAGTATTTTAGGAAAAAAAGTAGATAACGATACAAAATTTAAACCCGATCATATTCAAAAGGGGGAAAAAGAGTGATAGAGTGCGACCGAGTCTTGGTTTTGGCCATTCTACTTATTTTGAGTTTTGAGGAAATTAGGTCATATATATTTCAAAAGGATTAAAGGGAGAGAATTATACTGAGTTGGTGATCGAGTGAGATCCTGTGGAGGTTCTGGTCCACGGCTCTGTCATTACATCAAAAATAAAAATTATAAGTTAACAAGATAGATGAAATTAAAAAATTCTTATCTATGCAGCTTCTCCTGATTCTTGACTTGAGTCTTCAATACTTTCCAAAGTGATAAATATATGATTTTCTTTGGGTTGAACTTAAAAATAAATTCTTTCTCTATGCAAAATCTGGTATTGGAGATGAACTTGAAAATTGACCATGCTATTCAGGTGGGACTTATGAACTTGAACTTAAACTTGAAAATCTTCACCCTATTCTCCAGGCAAACTCCTGAATTGCTATTTAAAATCTTCTCCCTATTCTCTAGGCGAACTCCTGACTTGCAGTTTCTTTACCATATTCTCTAGGTAGGCTCCTAACTTTCTATTTCTTTACCCTATTCTCCAGGCGCGCACCTGACTTATCATTAATTCACCCTATTCTCCAAGAGGGCTCCTGACTTGAAATTTCTTTATTCTATTCTCCAGGCGGGCTCCTGACTTTCTGTTTCTTCACCCTATTTCTCAGACGGCTCCTGACTTACAATTTCTTTACCCTATTCTCCAGGTGGGATCTTGACTCGTAATTTTTTCACCCTATTCTTCAGGTGGACTCTTGACTTGCTATTTCTTCACCCTTTTCTCAAAACGGGCTCCTAATTTGTAATTTCTTTACCCTTTTCTCCAGGCGGGCTCCTAACTTGCTATTTCTTCACTCTATTCTCTAGGAGGTCTCCTGACTTGCTATTTTTCACCTTCTTCTCCAGGCGGGCTCCTGACTTACAATTTCGTCACCCTATTCTTAAGGTGAGCTCTTGACGTGCTATTTCTTCACCATGTTCTTCAAGCGGGCTCTTGACTTGAAATTTCCTCACCCTATTATCCAGGTGGGCTGTTGACTTGCTATTTCTTCACCCTATTCTCCAAACGGGCTCCTAAATTGCTATTTCATCACCCTGTTCTCCAAGCGAGCTCTTGACTTGCTATTTCTTTGCCATGTTCACCAAGCGGGATCCTTACTTGCTATTTATTTAATCTATTTTCCAGGCGGACTCCTAACTTAGTGGGCTTCTGACTTGCAATTTCTTCACCCTATTCTCCAGGCGGGCTCCTATTTGCTATTTCTTTACCCTATTCTCTAGGTGGGTTCCTGACTTGTAATTTCTTCACTCTATTCTCCAGGCAAGATCCCGAGTTGTAATTTCTTCACCTTGTTCTTCAAGTGGGCTCCTGACTTGCTATTTTTTACCCTGTTCTTCAGGCGGGCTTCTGACTTGTAATTTTTTCACCTTGTTCTCCCGGCGGGGCTCCTAACTTATGATTTTTTTACCCTATTCTTCAAGCGGGCTACTAACTTGATATTTTTGCACCCTTTTCTCCAAGCGAGCTCCTTAGTCGCTATTTTTTCACCCTGTTCTCCATGCAGGCTCCTGACTTTCTATTTCTTTACCCTATTCTCCAGGAGGACTCTTGACTTGCTATTTCTTTACCCTGTCCTCTACGCAGACTCCTGACTTGCAGTTTCTTCACCCTATTCTTCAGGAGGGATTCTAACTTACTATTTCTTCACCTCATTCTCTACGAGGGCTCCTGACTTGCTATTTCTTCACCCTATTCTCTAGGCGGGCTTCTGACTCAAAGTCAAAACTAGAAAAAAAATTATCTCAAACAAATATAATGATAAAGAAAGATTTGATTTTTCATAAAATAAAATCTCATTTTCTAAGAGGATCCTAAACTTAAAATTAGTGTTTCAAGCAACATGAATAAAATTTTTGCCCCAGTTTATCATCAAATTTTTTTTGTGAGTGTCATACCAAATAAAAACTACCTGCAAAAATGCATAATGCAATGGTAAATCAAGACTATGATCAATAAATGCATCTCTTGGGAGTAAACTTGAATAACCAATACTAAAAAGTGCGTCTCTTAAAAGTAAAACTGAGAGATTTTGACTAAAAAGTGCATCTTTTAGGATTAATAGCTCAAAATAGGAAGTGCACCTCCTATTCATGAAATATTAAAGACCCAAATTAGAAAGTGTGTCTCTTAGGGGTAAAGTATCATGAGTTTTAGCATAATTGTGACCACCTAACTTGCCTCTTGCATTTGCAAAAGTGAGGAATTGCACATCTTGATATTTGCACTTTTAAGCCTTTGATTTGAAGGTTACATATGTTCCTGTTTCATACAAAGAAAATTTATGAGTATAAAGAATAGTGGTTCGTTTGTGGATTTAACTTTCGAGAAAATTGCTCTTGCATTTGGCATATTTAATCTTGCTTTCAACTATTGACATATTTCATTGTCTTGCTGCACCATTGATCCAAACTCAGATTATTAAGAGTGACTGTATCTCTGTTTTGCTATGTCTCTTAGATAAATCCTTTGAACCTTGTTATTTCACGAACCCCCAAACTTGTTTGTTGACAAAGAATTTCTGCATGCCTTGTTTTGTCTTACAATCTTGATTCTTTCATGTGTTGACCTTTTGTTTTGCTTTGTGTAATTAAAGATGTTGGTAGCAGGTTTTGAGATCGTTTCTCACTTGTGTTGACAAAGACTTGACTCAAAGACACAAGAAAAATGATAATAATTTGCTATTGATAACAAAATCAAGAGGGCAAAAACTGAAATAAATAAATTAAAGAAAAGATAATTAAGCTGTCTGATCTTTTTATCCACACTTTCACCGATTTTTGTTGAATTAATGACCCTAAAACTGAGTTGCTTCCTTAATCCCATTGCATTCATAGACCTCATTCGGCTAGCGACGCTCTTAAAGGGTTTTTCACCGACAAACTTCTCTCATTTTCATTTCCCTCAACTCAACATTGCTTTATAGTGCCCATGAGGTTTTTCACCAATAAAAGTCTCTTATTTTTATTTCTATTAACTCACAATCATCTGATGGTGCCTGTGAGGATTTTTACTAATAAGACCCTTTTATTTTATTTCTCTCCTAATTTCTTATGCTTATGAAGACAAGTGGTATCCAAAATACAACATCATATGTCCATCACATTCTAAGCCTTAATATTCTCAAAGATTGACTTGGAGGTCTTTCTTTGGTTGTAACTTGACTTTTGGATATGGTTATAAAGAAAGGGTGACATGAGACTCAAACGACCCTTCAAATGGGTGAGACTTACAACTTTTTGAATTGACTCAAATAATAGAAATTAACTCTTGCCCCAGTTTCTTTCAACTGGGTAATTCTAAATTATTTATTTGGTTGGACCAAATCTAGAGTAGGGCTGCCTACGTATCTTGTCATTGCAAGAATCGGTTCAAATGTAGTTCCGATCACTTGTTCTTTTGCTTGATTATGATTTCTTTTATTTTTTCCTATTTTGGACTTTTGCTGACTCTATTTTTCTTGACATTCTTTTTTTTTTCTCTTCTTCTTTGTTTTTTGGCCTTTTTGACTCTATTGTTTTTGCTCGACACTTTTCTCTTTGAACTATGCTAACTTTATCTTGATTCCAAAAGAGGGGTACGAAAGAAAATAGAACTAAATCTCAAATTGGTAAACAAAGGATGACACAATATTTGGATAGCAGAATGAAATGCCTTCGTCATATCAATCCTTAAAAATGCAAGTACATAACATGCAATATGAAAGTGGACAATGAAGATCACATATACCATTTTTTCCACAACACTAACTTTAACTAAGCATGTGTGTCACTTCTTCATTTGTACTTGTTAGACGTACAAATCCATCTATGTTGTACACTCCTCACATCAGATGACTGATATTTTAGTGGAGCAAATTTTCTTGTACACACCTCACGTCAAATGACTGATATTTTAGTGGAGAAAAGTTTCCTTTTATTTCTCTTGACAGGAAATCGTGCATCCACTATTTGATCCAATTATAAAATGATTGAGATATACCTTTTCATTGATGACCAGGTTATTCTTGTGGCTCTCAAAGGGATTGCGTTAATTTATGCAAGTAAGGCTTCAATTTGGTCACAAAATGTCTCCACACTCTATTATTTTCTCAGACGCTCTTTTTCTAACTTTAACATTATGATTCAAAGTTTTATGATTAAACTGAACTTTTAGATCTGGCTGAAAATTCTACTAGCATGTTGTATCACTAGAACCAACATAAAATGTTTTTATGTAAAGAAAACAAACAAACCACACATATTAACAAAGCAAAAAGGGACACTATATTCAGTTGTAGGAAATGATAGAAGGGTTTGGACATAAACGACAAAGAAACAAAACAAGATAGATCCCGAACTACAACCCTGAAATAATTCAAATAATAGAAAGAAAAATAAAATAAATAACCAACAATCCTTCCTATTAAGGTTAGGAGTGACTTCCAATTGCTGAGCTTTGCTACTAGTTTGCACATCATCATAACTAGACCTTTCCCCACTGTTAAATACATTTCCCTCAACAAATAAGTTTTGGGTCCCCATATTTAACTCATGTATTCTCACATATTATGCATTACCATGTGTTGATGAAGGACTCTATGTGACTCTTACAGTGTTAATGTCTTACACCATAATTATTTTTTCTTGAATCGTCCTTTCTATTTCTTTTCCGAAAGTATGACAATCTTCAGTATTGGGACCTTGAACATTAGAATGATATGCACATCATATGTTTGGATTAAAACTTCTTAAATATGGTTCAGGAGTATACCTGAGGAGAAGAGTAATCATGTCCCACTGTCTCAATTTATGAAACAAACTGGTATATGATTCCCTAATTGGTGTGAACTTATCCTTTGGCTTCTTCCTCTTTGAAAACTCTAACCTAGGTTGAGACTTGGATTTAGGGGTACCTTGATAAATATGTGGGGGTCAAGGATGATGTTGAGAGATCGGTGCATTCCATTGTGGATAAGAAAACAGATGAGTATACAGTTGTGCATTGTTCCAAGGATACTGAAGAAGTGGAATGAAATATCTTGGATTTTATAGAGAGGGACCTTATTGCAGGTGAGTATGTGGATCTGATACATAGGCTTGGGGATGGGCTGACAATATTGGTGAGCTGGACCTCTCAAGCGCTGTTGTTGCTCCGACATAATAATAACTACATCTTTTTTTATTTTTTAGTTCCCCTTAATTGATTGTGATACCATCCTAAGTGTCTCACATAATCCTTATGTCAATCATGCTTCTCAAATTACGATATTTTAAAGCTAGGAAGAAGGTTAATACTTGGAACCATGCCCCAGTCCTTATACAAAACATCTTTACAACCCACAGGTCCTACAAAATTTTCCATAACCTTTTCTACATTATTTATTTTTCTAGCCATTTTTTCTCACTCTTCTTCCATGTCAAGCTTCTTGATAAGAAAATTTAGTGGCCCAGTTAACCTAAACGTAGGCTCATGATTATAGCAGTGGCCATCAAGAGTATTAAACATAGACTCACTAGAAGATTGGGTGGATAACCAAAGTGGGTGCCTCAGTAGATAATTGAGCAACAAAAGCACAATCGGTAGGTGGTGCTGTAAATGTGGAAGAGTTATACTGAGGAACTAGAGAATGAGTGGTGGAAGCGTTGAGATGTTGGTAGCGTGGAGTAAATTCTGATGTATGTTGTGGTTTTTCAACAATAACAGGAGACTGAGTTTGCGACATTGGTGGAAAACTAAAGGTATTTATGGGGTCAATAGCGGGAAATGGGGAAGGAGGCAACCCACTAACCCAAGCTCGGTGCGTTTCTCTCATTTGTTTCCTTAATCTCCAAATCTCTTACTTTAAACTCTCATTTTCCTAACTCTTTGTTTGATTGATGATGCCACTCTCTATATCCTTATTGGACAAAACTAACTCTTTCTTTGATTTGGTTAATATGGAGGACCGGCCAGAATGCCACAAACCAACCACCTTAAGTTAGATGAACAATAGAGATAACAAATGTGTTAGATTTTAATGTTTTCTTAAAATCTTTTTCCTCTTCTTTATTTCTTTTTGAAAATATCACCGAACCCTAGAAGGGAGCTTATGTATCTCACCCCCGAGAGAGGAGAATCAGGTATGCGTAGTTCGTGAAGTTGCACCACAAAATGACCAATCAAACTCTTTTTTTTATGAAATTTTAGAGAAGAGAAAATAACAAAGTTTCAAAAGTAGAAGAAAATCTTTTTATATTTTTCAACTTTAAATCCTTTATGCAAAATAAAATCAATGATTATCAAAGAAAATATCTTGTATTTTCATATGAAGAAACGCATGACTCAACTAATCTATTATGAAATGAAAATCTTTTGTATTTTTGAATGAAGAAACATGTGAAACAACTAATCCAAAAAAGAAGAGTAAAGAATTTTTTATTTTTACTTTCTTAAAAAATATTTACACAATCTTTTTAAAGTTTTGATTCTGAATTTCACACAAAAATGAAACCTAAAATTATCAAAGAAAAATCTTTTTGTATTTTTCAGATAAAGCAACACGTGCAAACAACTAATCTAAAATGAAGAGCAAAGAAAATCTTTTTTTTTCTTTTATTACTATTTTCCAAAAAAAATATTGATAATTTTTTTAAGGTTTTCGATCTTTGAATTGCATACACAAATTAAATCTAAAACTATTAAAGGAAAAATCTTTTTGTATTTTTCTTTTTTAATGACATATATGAAACAACAACTCTAAAATGAAGAGTAAAGAATTTCTTTTTTAAATTTTTTAAATAAGATCACCGAATCCAAGAAGGATTACCTACATATCTCACTCCTGAAAGAGGAGAATCAGGTATGCGTAGTTCGTCCAGATTGGACAATTAAACATTAACTAACCGATTGAACTCCTATAGACACATAATTTTGTCCCTTTCAAAAGCCAAATTTTATTCATTTTGCCTCACCTTATCATATACCCTCACTCATTTAATAATTTCTCCATAAAAAGACAAAAAATAACTAACCTAATAAAAAATAGCCCACTAATCCCACACACTCCTACCCACCTCACCACCTACCCCACGTGGCCCCCTTCAAAATCTAATTCACGTTTTCTTTCCCTGAGAGAATAAGCTCACAACACTTACAGAATATACAAGACAACATCCACTCACAAAATTACACATCACCCTCACTGATATACATACACACCCCTAGAAAATAATCCACACCCATTATATACACACACCTCACATGAATACACCGGAGGGAAATAGACTGATATAAACACTCATATACACTCTTAACCGATACACATATACATACACACACATAAATTTGAGAATTAAGGGAGAGAGAGTTAAGGGAGAGAGAGATAAAATCAAGAGAGAGGGAGAAAACAGGTGCTCGTTGCACTATTTTTGGTGAGTCACTCATCGAAAACCCACCGAAATTGCCACCAAGAAAACTCCGATGATCACTGTGTTGAACTGGTAAGACGAAACCCGCTAGAAAACAAATCCACCAACCTCATTCTGACCACAATCGCGTCGAAGAGCCATTCCCTTCCCCGTTTTAGTTTGAATCTCATTGGAACTAACAAAATTGGCAACCAAAGCAACAAAATCCAACCATCTCAGTCAATTTCGATGCAATTCCACCAGAAAATAACCACAATATAGAAATGGTTCAGTCGGTCTTCGAGGTTATTCCAAATTTTTTGGGATTCATTCTATTCGCGAGTTTGTGGTCGAGGATTTCAATCGAGGTCTTATCTGTGGCTCTTTTTCAAAATTATTGTTTGGATCTTTGGTATTCTGCTACAATAACATAAAAAAAAATTCATTTGAGGTCCATTTCTCATCCCATTCTCAATTAATCTTAATTATTTTGTACTTTTTGTGGTAAATTCATGGCGTGTGAATATTTCTTTATGTGATTTAGTTAAATTTGGATTATGGATGGTGGTTGATATTGATTGATTTATCCATTTGAATGGAGTAGCTGAAGGATTTGAATTCGTTTGGGATAAGTTTTAACTTGGGAAAGGCAGGATTTAAAAATTGATAATGTGAATATTAATTAATATTGATTCATTGATGATGTTAAATATGATAGAATCCTGATAAGTTGAAATATGTAGGCAAATGGTAGGTCGGGTAGGCAAAACTTAGGGGATTATGGATTGTTGAACATTTGAATGTGTTGAATGGTCTTTATTTCATCTCATCTAAACTCCTTGTACTTATTTGGACGGGGAATGCCCGAGGAAAATTGTATTTGTTACTAGGGAATGTCCCACGATACTCTGTACTTGAAAGACCGATCGTGATCAAGGTCTGAGGAATCGGGTAAAGCGTAGTGTAGGATAGTTAGAATAGTTTAGGTTTTAATTTCAACATTTTTTATTTTCATTTGTAATAAATTGGACTGGACACTATTTTGGAGTTTTGTCTGTTTAATTGTGTGTTTTGGTGTATTGTGCATTTTTATTTGGTTCATGCATTTCATAGTGTCGTACTAGTCGATATACTCTCCGAAGCGACCGTGATCTAACCACGAGACCGATGGGTCCCTAACACCTTCACCTCAGTCAACATAATTCCTTAATCGGAATCTCTATTCGTGGACCAGTTTTGAAAGAGTCAAAATTATTTTGAAAAAGGATTTCAAAGTTGACTTGGCACACTAGATTTATTTCAAGTGGTGACTCTGAGTTTTGATTGTTAAGAGTCTTTTCGAAGAAAATTATTTTCTTTTGTAACTTAATAATAAAACCTTTTTCAAATTTAAAATTTATCTTTTGGTAAAAATGAAGGGTGTGACAGCTCTGGCGACTCTACTGGGGATTTTTTTTAGAATTCAAGCTTTGTTTGAGTTGTATCGGCTTAGTTTGATACTATAGGTATATATACATTTTTTTTGTGTTGTCGTATGCTTTATCATTTTATTATTGTTGATTATCTACGTGCTCCGTGTTATCATTTTATTATTGTTTATTAGCTTTATATCTGCCATCATATGCATTACCCTGAGTCACTTCTTTCGCAACAAGTCTCGGAGTACACGTCGTGTACACAAATGCTGGTTGAGTCACCCTTATTTTAGGAGGGGGAGTCATCAGGCGTATGGAGTGGGTGGAAAGCTGTCACATCCATTATCAACCATACGCTCCCCCGAATAGTCTTGTTTGTATACCCCAGCTTAGGTCAACCTTTAGATCATGCTTATCTGCATCATATTGAGACCTAGCGGGATCCACTTGGTCCTTTGCAGGAGACTCACCCATAAAGTATCTCTGCGTGCTAATTGTTAAATCTTTAAGGGTAATAGAGTTATTTGACGAATTGATTTGGGGAAAAGAATGTAATAGAATTATAGAAAAGTGTGTAGGTAGGAAATGTTAAAAAAATGAGTAAAAAAAAGAGTTTCGTAGTTTTTAGAGTTCTTTATAACTATTATTTTTCACAATTCAAAAAGATTTTTTTTACCTTTCGCACTCATTTTCTCAAAAATTAAAAAATCAAAAAGATTTTTCTTTTGTTCTCTTTAGCAAGTATTCATAATTCAAAAATTTCAAAAAGATTTTTTTTTCAGTGGAGCTTTTTATAAATGAACAATTAAAAAAAATGGTAGAAGTTTTGTACATTTCGTATAACGAAAATTTCAAAAGATTTTTCTTTCATAGTTGTTGGTCTCATTTTTTTTGTGAAGTGTCAAATTGAAAACTCAAAAAAGACTTTATGAACGTTTTTCATTATCCGTCTTAGTCATGTCTCTCAAGTTGTGGTTCAGTCTGTTCATTATTGTTTAATTATTCAATCTGGATGAACTACGCACACCTGATTCTCCTCTTTCGGAAGTGAGATACGTAGCAACCCTTTGTAGGTTCGGTGATTTTATTTTAAAAAATTCAAAAAATATTTTCTTCACTCTTCAATTAGAGTAGGTGTCATATACATGTTTAAAAGAAAACTACAAAAAGATTTTTCTTTAATAGTTTCAAGTTTCAAGTTTTATTTTTCTATAAAATTCAAAATCGAAAACTCAAAAAGAATTTTCTTCGGTAATCATAGGTTTCATTTTGTATAGGAATATTAAAGATGAAAACATTCAAAAAATATTTTCATAATTCTTTTGACAATTTATTATTTTCTTTTCTTCTTAAAGTTTAAAGAAAAAAAAGAAAAAGAAAAAGAGTTGATTGGTCATTTTGTGGTCAAACTTCACGAACTACGCTCACCTGATTCTTCTCTTTCGGGAGTGAGATACATAGTCACCCTTCTAGCGTTCAGTGATCTTTTCAGAAAAAAGAAAGATTTTGAAAAAGATGTTGAACTCTAACGCATTTGTTGTTTCTATTATTCAGTTAGTTTAAGGTGGTTGGTTTGTGGTATTTTGGCTTGTCCTCCATATTACACCAAATCAAAGAGAAAGGTATGGCCAACAAGAAAATTGCTGTTGTTGTCACTAATCAGATAGAGAGTTCGGGAAATGAGAATTCAGGAGCTAATGGAGAGATTCAGAAATTAAGGAAACAAATGATAGAAATGCATCGAGCTTGGGCTAATAGGTTGCCTCCTCCTCCGGTTTCCACTGATAATCTGGAATATCTGTCTAGCTTACCTCCAGTGTCACATGCACAATTCTCTCTTTTTGTTGACACACCACAACATGTATCAGAATTTACTTCGGGGCAACACTATCCAATCTCTTCCAATATTCATTTCTTAGCTCCTACTTCTGAGGGCCATCCAACAGTTATGATTTCTCACTCTGCAAGCGAGTCGGTATTGAATATTTTTGGTGATCAGTATCATTCTCTTAACCCCATATTTAAGTTGACTGGTACTTACGACTACGCTCACCCTCCTGAATTTCCTCTTAACATTGAGAAGGCTGTTGTGACAGAAGAACAAGAGGGTATGGCACACAAATTGAATAGTTTAGAACAGTCCATAAGAAACTTGCAGGGGCTCGAGGGTTATAAAAGTGTATTGTATAAAGATCTATGCATGTTTCTAGGTGTTAATCTCTCTCTTGGTTTTAAAATATCGAAGTTTAAGAAATATGACAGGCATGGGGACCCAATTGCATATTTGAGGCGTTATTGTAACCAACTAAAGGGCGCTGGAGGAAAGGAAAAATTACTCATGGCTTATTTTGGTAAGAGTCTTTCAGGTCTAGCTTCAGAATGGTTTGTTAACCAAGACATCGACAAGTGAAATAGTTGGGATAACCTAGCTAATGAATTCTTGCAACAATTTCAATACAATGTGGAGTAGATTCTTGATGAGAAATCCCTAACTAACATAAAAAGAAGAAGAGTACTGAAAGTTTTAGGGAATATGTGATTAGATGGTGTGAACAAGCTGCTAGGGTGAAACCGCCAATGAAATAAACTAAGATAGTGGAGGTGTTTATTCAACCGCAGAATGAAACATATTTCAACACTTGTTACCTGCATTAGGCAATCCATTTATTTAGGTCCTCAAAATAGGAGAGATAATAGAGGATGGAATTAAGAACTGTGGCATTGTGAATTTTACAGCATGGAAAACAACTACCCAAGAAATTAAAAAGGGACAGGAAATGTTGGAGGGAAGAAGAATGAGGAAGATGTAGCTGCTATTGTAGTTGGACAACGGGCACAGTTAAGAAGACCATGTAGTTGTTACCCTCAGTCTCAAGCCCAAGTTCATACCCAAGCTCTACATAATCACTCCCAAAATCCATTATACTCTATTCCCCCACCTTCATATCCAGTATATAATGCACAACCACATGTTCAACCCCCATCTTACCCACAATGGCACACAACAACTCCTTAGAGTCATCTTCCAACTCCAAAAACATATCAAAGCCCTTCTAGGCCCGATGTTTATTCTAAGTCAAATAATAAAAAGAGGCAAAATCCAAGGGATAGCTTCACGCCAATTGGAGAATCATATGCCAGCTTGTTTCAGAGATTAGTACAATGAGGCATAATCACTCTTCTCCTTGGGTATACTCCTGACATGCATTTAAGAAACTTTGACCCTAATGTTTGATCTGCATATCATTCTAATGTTCAGGGTCACAATATTGAAGATTATTGTGCTTTGAAAAGAGAAATAGAAAAAATAATTCAAGATAAATCAATCACGGTAGAGGATATTGATAGTGGTAAAAGCTCTAGTCATGCTGATCAATCATAGTAGAGGACATTGATAGTGGTGAAAGCTCTAGTCATGCTAATGTGCAAACCAGTGGCTAAGATGTTATGCTCAACAATTGAGAAGTCACTCCTCTCCGTACTAGGAAGCGGTTTGGTAGTTTGTTTTCTTTTCTTTTCTGTTATCCTAATTATTTCAGGGTTGTAGTTCGGGATCTATCTTATTTTGTTCCTTTGTCGTTTATGTACAAACCCTTCTATCTTTTATTTCAACTAAATGGAGTGTCCCTTTTTTCTTTGTGTTTAAATATGTGTTGTTTATTTGTTTTCTTTACATAGTACATTTTATGTTTATTCTAATAATATGAAGTGCATGCAGAATTTTTAGCCAGATCTTAAAATCCAATTTAATCATGAAACATTGAATCAAAGGGCAAAAGTTAGAAAAAAGGCATCTAAAAAAATAGGTAGAGTGCTGAGACATTTGGTGACCAAGTTGAAGCCTTCTTTGAACATTAAGGCAATTATTTTGAGAATCACAAGAATAGCTTGATAATCAATTGAATGGCATATCTCAATTATGTCAAGCAGTAGATGAACGATCCTATATCAAGAGAAACAAAAAGATAGTTAGCTCCACAAAAACATGAGTCATTCGATGTGAGGGATGCACAACAAAGGTGGAGTTGCATGCTTGACAAAGTGCAGAAGAAGTAGTGATGCACAGGCTCAGTTACAGTTAGTGCCGTAAGAATGTCATAGATTATCTTCATTTTTCACTTCCATATTGCATGATATGTACTTGCATTTTTGAGGATTGATATAATGAAGGCATTTTATTCTGCTATCCAAACATTGTGTCATACTTTATTTACGTCGTTTGAGATTTAGTTATATTTTCTTTTATACCCCTCTTTTGGAATAAAGAATCAAGTCAAAAAAGTTCAAAACAAAAAGAGAAAAAAATGTATCAAAAAAATAAAAGAGATTAGTGTCGAGGAAAATTGAATCAGAAAAAAATTTCAAAGAGAAAAAGAGTCAATAAAAGAGAAAAAAAAAGAGAAATCAGAATCAAGCAAAAGAACAAGTTGTCGGAACTACGTTTGACCCGATTCTCCTCTTTCAGGGGTGAGATATGTAGGCAACCCTACATTGGTTTCGGTCCCACCAAATGAGAAATTTAAAATTACCCAAACTGAGGCATAAGTTAATCTTCATTGTTTGATTCAATTCTAAAAGTTGTAAGTCCCACCACGCTTTAAGTGTCGTTTTGGCCTTATACCATCCTTTCTTTCTAACAATATCCAAAATCCAAGTTACAACCAAAGAAAGACCTTCAGATTAATCTTTGAGAATGTTAAGGCTAAGCATTCAATGAATATGATGAGACATTTGGATACTGCTTGTCTTCCCTAGCATAAGGAAACATGAGAGAAATAAAAATAAGATAGTCTTATTGATGAAAACCCTCATGGGCATCGTAAGGCGATGGTAAGATTAGAGAAATAAAAATGAGAGAGTCTTATTGGTGAAAACCCTCACAGGCAATGTAAGGCGATGATGAGTTAAGAAAATGAAAATGAGAGAGTCTCATTGATGAAAATCCTCATAGGCGCTCAGATTGAGAGAAATGAAAATAAGAGAGTCTCATTAGCTTAAAGCAATAGTGAGCTGAGTGAAAAAAATGAGAGAGGCTTGTTGGCGAAAACCCTTCAAGGCGTTACTAGTCTAATAAGGTCTCTGAGTGCATTTTTCCTAAGGAAGTAACTCATGTTCAGGGTCATTAACTTAACAACAATTGGCAGAAAGTTTGGATGGAAATGTCAGGTAGCTTAATCTAAAATGCATGGCATAATCATTAGAGTTGACTGTCATTTTTAGATAAATTTTTCTTTACTTTTTTTCAAATGGGGACATTCATTGTCTTTTATTTCTTCTCTATATTTCTATTTTTTTCTTCAGTTAGTTATCCAAATAAAAAAATCATTATCATTTTTGTCGTGTCTTTAAGTCAAGTTCATGTCGAAACAAGTGAGAAAAGATTTTAAAACTTGCTACGAACTTCTTCAATTGCACAAAGCAAGACAAAAGGTCAGAACATGAAAGAAGCATGATTGTAAGTCAGAACAAGGCATGCTGAAAGTTGTTGTCAATAGACAAATTTGGGGAATTCGTGGAAATACAAAGGTTTAAAGGGATTATCTAAGAAACATAGCAAAGCAGATATACTGTGTTTGTTTTAGGGTCTCTCTTAATAATCTGAATTGGGATCAATAGTGTAGCAAGGCCATGACATTTCAATAGTTGGAACCAAGATTATAGGTGATAAGTGCAAGAGCAATCGCCTCAAAATATAAATCCACAAACCAACCACCATGTTTTTAAACTCACAAATTTTCTTTGTATTAAACAGGAACACATGTTACCTTCAGATCAAGGACTTTAGAGCCTAAAATATAAAAAGGCACATTGCCTCACTTTTGCGAATGCAAGAGGCAATATTGCTATATAGGTTTGGTAAGAAAAATCATGGTAAAAACTCATAATCCAATATCCCTAGGAAACACACTTCCTTGTCTGGGTAATTTAGGTTCATTTATTAGGTGATGCACTTCCTAAATTGAACCTTCACTCCTAGAAGCCATACTTCCTAGGTGAGTCCTTCCGTTTAATCTCTATGTTATGCGTTTTCTTATCTGGGTAATTCAAGTAGCATTTGTAAGGAGAAGCACATCATTGATTGGGTAATTCAAGTTTCATTTGTTAGGTGACATACTCCCTTACTTGAACCTTCACTCCTAGAAATTGCATTTTTCTAGTCGAGTCATTCTACTTGACCCTTAGGAGACATACTTTCTTTCTTGGGTATACAAGTTTTTGCTTGTTCCCCTAACTTAAGCCTTGACTCCTAGAAAATGCACTTTCTAGTTGAGTCATTCCACGTGATCCTTAGGAAACACACTTTCCTGTTGGGTAATTCAAGTTTCACTTGTTAGGTGATGCACTCCCTAACTTAAGCCTTGACTCCTACAAAATGTACTTTCAAGTCGAGTCATTCCACTTAACCCTCAGGAGACACACTTCCTTAGGTATTTACGCTTTGCTTTTTAGGTGGTTCACTTCCTAACTTAAACCTTGACTCCTAGAAAATGTACTTTCTAGTCGATTCATTCCACTTGATCCTTAGGAGACACACTTCCTTTGTTGGGTATACAAATTTTTGCTTGTTAGGTGGTGCACTTCCTAACTTTTGCCTTGACTCCTATAAACTGCACTTTCTAGTCGAGTCACTCCACTTGATCCTTAGGAGACATACTTCCTTGTTGGGTAATTCAAGTTTCACTTGTTAGTTGACGCACTCTCTAACTTAAGCCTTGATTCCTAGAAAATGCATTTTCTAGTCGAGTCATTCCACTTGACCCTTAGGAGACACACTTCCTTGTTAGGTATTCAAGTTTCACCTGTTAGGTGGTTCACTTCCTCACTTAAGCCTTGACTCCTAGAAAATACACTTTCTAGTCGAGTCATTCCACTTGATCCTTAAGAGACACACTTCCTTTGTTGGTTATATAAGTTTTCGTTTGTTAGGTGGTTCACTTCCTAACTTAAGCATTGACTCCTAGAAAATGCACTTTCTAGTCTAGTCATTCCACTTGACCCTTAGGAGACACACTTCCTTGTTTGGTATTCAAGTTTCACTTGTTTGGAGACACACGTCCTAACTTGAGCCTTTACTCCTACAAAATGTACTTTCTAGTTGAGTAATTAACCCTTATGAGACACATTTCCTTGTTGGGGTATTTAAGTTTTGCTTGTTAGGTGGCGCACTTCCTAACTCAAGCCTTGATTCCAAGAAGATACAGTATCTAGTCGAGTTATTTCACTTACCCCTAGGAGATGCACTTCTTTATTTGAGTGTTTCAAGTTTTATTTGTCGGGTGATGCACTTCCTAACTCAAGCCTTGATTCCTAGAAGCCGCACTTTCTAGTCGAATCCTTCCATGTAACCCCTAGGAGGCACGCCTCTTTATATTCAAGAGATGAATTTATTGATCAGAGTCTTGAGTCACATTTGCATTGTGTATTTTGCAAGTAATTGTGATTGGGTTTGACACCCACAAAAGTTTTTTGATGATAAACTGGGGCTAAAATTTAATTGATGTTATTGGAAACATCATTTTAGGACCCTCTTGAAAAATGAAACTTCATTTTTGAAAGTGAAATCTCTCTTTATCATAACCTTTGTTTAGGATAATTTTCTTGCTAGTTTTGATGTGATTTCAGGAGCCTTCCTGGATAACAGGGTGAAGAAATTGAAAGTCAACATATTGAAAAAATGCAATTCAGGAGCCCGTCTGGAGAATAGGGTGAAAAAATGAAAAACCAAGAAACAAGGTGAAGAAATTGCAAGTCAAGAGCCCATCTGGAGAATAGGGTGAAGATTTTTAAATTCAAGTTTAAAGTTTAGAAGTCCTATATGAAAGAACATGGTCACTATTTGAGTTCATCTCCAACACCAAATTTTGTATTAACAAAGAATCTATTCTCAAGTTTAACCCAAATAAGATTAGATCTTTTGTCACTTTTGAAAGCATCAGAAACCCAAGACAAGAATCAAGAGATACCACATAGATAGGACTTTTGTAATTTTATTTATCTTTTTAACTTGTAATTTTCATCTTGATGTAATGATAGAGCCAAAGACCAGAACCTCGATGGGACCTTAATCGACTCTCCAACTCGGTATAGTCCATTTCTTTTTAAACCCTAGAACTATATGTGACTTGATCCCCACATAACTTGGGATAGGTAGGATGTCCCAAATCAAGGATTAATTGCACTTTGTCCTTCTGTTTCTCCTATTCGAATAATGGCCGGGTCAAAATTCTGTCTCGTTGTCTACTTTTTTATTTGAAAATACTTTGTGTTTACATCCAAAGAGGGGCATGATGTAGACACGTAATTTTGTCCCTCCCAAAAGCCAAGTTTTATTCATTTTGTCTCACCTTATCATACACCCTCAGTCATTTAATAATTTCACCATAAAAAGACCAAAAGATAACTAATCTAACAAATAATACCCCCACTAACCCCACACACTCCTACCCACCTCACCACCTACCCCACGTGGCCCCCCCTTTTTTTTCATGAGAGAACAAGCTCACACCAGTAACAGAATATACAACACCATACCCACTCACAAATTAAACGTCACCCTCATTGTTATACATATACATTCCTAAAAAAAACTCCACACCCATAAATACACATACCTCACATAAATACACCAGAGAGAGATAGACTGATATAAAAACTCACAATACACTCTTAATTGAGACACATATACATACACATACATACGTCAAAGACAAAAATAGAGTAAATCGAGTAATAGGAGATAAGGAATCAAGAGAGAGAGAGAGAGCTAAAATGAGAGACAAGGAGAAAATAGGTGCTCGTTAGGCTGTTTTCGATAAGTCTCTTACCGAAAACCCACCAAAATCGCCACCAGGAAAAAATTTGGTGACCACTATGTGGAATTATTACGGTGAAACCCACTGGAAAAAAGATCCACCAACCTCATTCCGACCATACTCGCATCAAAGAGCCACTCCCTTCCCCGTTTTAGTTTGAATATCACCATAAATAACAAAATCAGCGACCAAATCAATGAAATCCAACCATCTCAGTCGATTTCGACACAATTCCACTAAAAAACAACCACAATATAAAAACGGGTCTGTCGATCTTTGAGGTTAGCCAGGTTTTTTGGGATTGGTTCTATTCGGGAGTTAGTGGTTGGGGGTTTACTATTTGGGGATTTCAATAGAGGTCTGGTCTGTGGCTCATCTTCAAAATTGTTGTTCGGAGCTTTGGTATTGATTTTGGGTGTATTTATGCATTCTAGCGTCACTATTCTAGTTTTTTAGCCTTGTTTTGAGGATGATTCATGTGCTATATGGGTTGATAATAAGATAAATGTGAATCAAATTATTTAAGCATGTGTTTATGATGTTTGGAGTGAGTTCCAAACAAGTTTGTGCTTAAAAGATTAATTTAGAGTTCAACCCGAAAAACTAGTGCTACTAGCTTGTGCTAGGTGCTTGTCTAGTTAATTTCGGTGGATTCTATTGTGTTTAATGTGTTCCAAATGGTATTTATGTGTTATTATGAGTGTAAAAAAGTGTTGGTAATGATAAAAGTTCAATTTGAATGAGTGTACAACTGGAACAATAAGTGAAAGATCAATGCGAACTTGCTTAGCTTAGCTCTTGTTTTGATTCGTTGTAATGGATGTAGTGTGGAATTTTCTTCTTAATTCGTGTTGTGTGGTTGTGTAGTATGCTTTTGGAGCTGAATATGATGATATTTTGATGTTAATAAGGCTTGGAATTCATAGGAAGAACACCACAAGACAAGGGTTCAAGAGGGGAGACTCAACACTTAACCAAATTTTAGAGAGCAAATTCCAGAGAGCCTGGGAGATATTGAGGAGCCACCCCACTTGTAGTAGGACTGTATCTAGGGAGACACCCCACCTGGAGTGGGGGGATACCCAGGGCACCACCCCACCCACTCCCGGGCTCAATAACTGAAGGTTTTTAACTCTAACACGGATCGAGCTTGCTCCTATACTATAAATACATGTTATATCACGTTTTTAGATACTTTTGGACAAATTTTGGACATCTTGGAGCATTGGAGGCTACCAAAACTTTTATTTAGGGTTTTATTATCTTTAATTTAGTCCTTTTTATGGTTTGTATCATCATTCCAAGGGATTGGATGATGAATATGTCCATTAAAAGCTAAAACTCCCTTTCTGAGGTTAAGGCCAAAATCATGACTACTTTCATTTTGAATTAAGTTGGTTGATTTGCTTATCATTGTTAGTTTTTTGTTTTTTTTTTTTTAAACTATTTTAAGGATTAACTACCCATAGAATACATCAATTGTCAACCTTGTGAACTCGGAAGAGGAAATAGGGCGATAGAACATGGGAATGAGCAAGGTAAGGTTCGTAGGCTTTTATAAAATAAGGATTTCGAATTAGCATCTAGGACAGGGATGTACCTAGAAGCCTTACTTGAATCACATGTAGGATGATATTTGTAAAGAACTTAAGTGAACTATTACATCCCCGCTCAATGATGTAGTTGTAAGGTTCAACTTAGGTAAACGATTAGAGGTTGGGAAACCGTAATCATGCAATTAACCCTACGAATCAACAACTAAGATAAGAAATTTAATGAATGAAGTTCAATAACGTAGTATGATTTTTCATAAGCCTTATCCCTGGGCTACTATCCATAGATTGTCCTAAGTCATTACTTTTTTGCCTTAGTTTAGTTTAGTTTTAATTTAGAACTTTAAAATTCTATTGGCTCCTCTCCTCAATTGGTTAAAATAGAATTGGATAGGCGGCGAACGCAAGTACCTAAATGATTGATACTTGGTCTTCCTTGAAGCCACTTTACTACTTGAGAATACCACGTACACTTGCGTGTGCACTGTCAAGTTTTTGGCGCCGTTGCCAGGGACTTGTAATTAGGCAAATATCTTAATTTTAGTTTTTCTATATTGAGTTGTAAATAGTTTTTGTTTAGTTTCCTTTTATTCTCTTTTATTTCTCTTTTTATCACACTTCTTGACATAGCACCTTGGGATAAATGGTTTTCGAGTGATGACGATTCTATATGGTGCATGGTTTGTGGTCAAAGTGGTCATTCTGAAGATATGTGTGTTGTCAACCCCGATTTAGTAATGTTTGTGGGCTATGATCAAAGGAAAAATTATATAAACTACTGCAATCGAACGGGGATGAATTAGTCACAAATTCAATCATGGAACCAGCACCAGCAGTTTCAGCAACAACAACGAAACATACAGGCCACAATTTAAACGAGCAAAATAGAAGAGATACTGAAACAAATTTTAGCATCCCTGGAACAGTTATTGGTCGACATGAAGCACTATCGGGAGACTGTATAGCAATTGAATAATAATCTAGTGGTAGATGCATAGTTGACTTCCCAACCTATTGTAGATGAAGTTGCTGACAATTCGAGAAAGTCTGAGTACTCAGAAACTAACATTGTTGAGTTACTGATAATTTGAGAAAGTTTGAGTACTTGGAAACTAACATTGTTGAACAGGTTGAGGAGATACCACTACCACCATATCTACAATGGCTAAGCAATGAAAAATATGAGAAGGATCTTAGACAATTTGTGGTACAACTGCCACCATATCTATAATGGCTAAGCAAAGAAAAATATGAGGAGGACATTAGCCAATTTGTGGAGCAAACACAAGAATCACAGTCACTCGATTGTCATCTTTATCTTGAGACTGTATTAAGAAGGTGAACAAAATTGAAGGTGTTGAGGTTAGTGAAAATTTTGAAGTAGTATTTATTGGGCCGCACTCAAAGCACTTTTCTACATTATATTTAGATGATGTCTTGTCTGTGGAATCATTTAAAATAGTGGAAGAGTGTGAAGATGAGGAACAAGAATCCTATATTCTTGATTTTGAACCACTTCAAGATCGAGTGGTTCACCATGCACATCCCATTACTCGGTTCCATAATCTTTGTACCACCTTCCTATGATCAGGCAAAAAGATGGATGCGATGTTAGGGATGAAATTTATATCCTCACGATGGAGGAAAAAGTTGATTTGGGTCGTGCCGCGACACTAAATTAGGTGCTTTTTGGGAGGCGACCCAAGTTAATTAGGTATGTTTTCTTTTTATTTTTTCTTTAGTTTTTATTTCATGTAGTTTTTGTATTTGGTTGAGTCACAGGTTGATAGGAAGTCTGAGTACCATAAACTTAAGCTTGAAGCATGGCAAAAATTGAGTGTGGGGTTCCATAGATCTTCTTTGTGCAAAAAGATGCTACTATCTAGGCCTAGAGGCCTCAAAGAGTTTTTCTATCTTTTACTTTTAAATTCACTTTGGGGACAAGGTAGATTTTTAAGTGTGGGGTGAGAAAATTCCCAAATTTTAGCTCAATTTAAAAATTTAAATTTTTTTAGGTTAGGACTAAGTGAGATATTCTTGTTGGTGCTATTTTTTACTACATGATACAAGTGGGTTTATTTGATAAAAGCATATTGATTGAGTGAAGTGTTATTTTTTAGACTCTTAGGTTCATGTTTGTGACTCTTGTACTTTTCGGCTTAAATTTGAACTCATGTTATTATTTGGTTGGGAGTCTATGATGACCCTATTGATTTAAGCATGTTCCATGTGCGTGTAAGGTTTTTGTATATTCCTTGTTGCATGTGATGTCTAGAACTTGTCTGGTGTATGTGTGAAGCAAAATAAAGAATGTCGGTTTAGGAGATGATTTAGGTATTTCTTTGATAGTCTTGTTCTATACCTTCTATTTATCCTACCCATTGTGCATTATCCTAGTTAACCCTCATTGAGCCTTTAGATTTTTCTTTGGTAACTTCATATGTAGCCTAGTTTCTTTTTTTGATAAACCATAATTTGATCCAAAAAGCTCCTAAGTTCTTTAATGAAAAATTAAAATAGTAAGGAGTTTGAGAAATTGAAAAAGGAAAAGGTGAAATTGATGCCCCAAGGTAATAGTTATTAGTATTTATAATTTATGTGTGGTGGATTGATGTGATATAAATGATGTTAGAAATATTGCCATGGTAGAAAAGAATGAGAAAAATTGATTCAAATGGTAGTAAACTATGCGACCAACAAGTGTTTGTGAAGATTTTTAAAAAAGATGGGGTAAAAATAAAAGGTATGAGAGGATGAAAAAGTGTAATTTAGTTGTTGGAGAGTGGTTTTAATTGCATAATGTAGTTTATTAAAGTGCTTAGAGTGGTTAGTCACTATTCCCAAATAGTTCCTACCCATCCTTTAGCCTACATTACAACTCGGAAAAGTCCTAATTGAGCCTAAGCTTTACATTCTAATATCAGTGGAGCATTACACTAAGGTCAGGCCTATGGTTCATTGTGTGTAACTTGTGAATTCTTTGTAAGAGTGAGCGTAATTTGATTCTTGTACCCATCATGTTCTAAATTGCTTAATTGTGAGTGATTATGGGTAAATCTCTTATTATGAGAGGTACATGTTTGATGAATGTGGGTGATTTGTATGATGTCCTTGATTGAATGATAAGCATGAGTTTGCCATTAGGTGAGTCAATTCTTGAGGCTAGGATGTTTTGGAGTAGTGTTCATAAGCTTTCAATTGTGTTTGTAACATGCTCAGTATAGTAACTTGCATTCCGTATAGTCATTATAGTACTAGCTTGAGTGTCTTGCATGTAGTAGAAGTGTAGAATCTCCAACTCATGATGATTATAGTTAAGAGTTGTTCGAGGACGAACAAGACTTCAAGTGTGGGGTGGTGATGTTTGGTGTATTTATGCATTCTAGCGTCACCATTCTAGTCTTTTTAGCCTTGTTTTGAGGATGATTCATGTACTATATGGGTTGATAATGAGATAAATGTGTATCAAAGTGTTTAAGCATGTGTTTATGATGTTTAGAGTGAGTTCCAAACAATTTTTTGCTTAAAAGATTCATTTAGAGTTCAACCCTGAAAACTAGTGCTACTAGCTTGAGCTAGGTGCTTGTCTAGTTAATTACGGTGGATTCTATTGTGTTTAATGTGTTACAAGTGGTCTTTATGTGTTATTATGAGTGGAATAAAGTGTTGGTAATGAGAAAAGTTCAATTTGAATGATTGTACAGTTGGAACAATAAGTTAAAGATCAATGCAAACTAGCTTAGCTTAGCTCTTGTTTTGATTTGTTGTAATGGATGTAGTATTGCATTTTCTTCTTAATTCGTGTTGTTTAGGATTCTTTTAGAGTTGAATATGATGATATTTTGATGTTAATAAGGCTTGTAATTCATGAGAAAGATGCCATAAGACAAGGGTTCAAGAGGGGAGACTCAACACTTAACCAAATTTCGGAGAGCAAATTCTAGAGAGCCTGGGCGATGTTGAGGCGCCGCCCCACTTGTAACGGGGATGTATCCAGGGAGCCGACCCACTTGGAGAGGGGGGATACCCAAGGCGCTACCCCACCCACTCTCGAGCTCAATAACTAAAGGTTTTCAACTCCAACACGGATTGAGCTTGCTCCTATACTATAAATACATGTTATATCACGTCTTATATATACTTTTGGACATATTGGAGAATTGGAGGATAACACAACTTCTCTTTAGGGTTTTATTATTTTAATTTAGTTTCTTTTATGGTTTGTATCATCATTCCAATGGATTGGATGATAAATATGTCCATTAAAGGCTAAAACTCCCTTTCTGGGGTTAAGGCCAAGATCATGACTACTTTCATTTTGAATTAAGTTTGTTGATTTGCTTATCATTGTTGGTTGTTTTTTTATTCCTTTTTTAACTATTTTAAGGATTATCTACACTTAGAATACATCAATTGTCAACCTTGTGAACTTGGGAGAGGGAATAGGGCGATAGAACATGGGAATGAGCAAGGTAAGGTTCGTAGTCTTTTATAAAATAAGGATTTTAAATTAGCTTCTAGGACAGGGATGTACCTAGAAGCCTTACTTGAATCACATGCAGAATGATATTTGTAAAGAACTTAAGTGAACTATTACATCCCCGCTCAACGATGTAGTTGTAAGGTTCAACTTAGGTAAATGATTAGAGATTGGGAAACCGTAATCACGCAATTAACCCTACGAATCAACAACCAAGATAAGCAATGTAATGAATGAAGTTCAATAATGTAGTATGATTATTCGTAAGCCTTAACCCTGGGTTACTATCCATAGATTGTCCTAAGTCATTACTTTTTTGCCTTAGTTTAATTTAGTCTTAATTTACTACTTTAAAACTCTATTTGCTCCTCTCCTCAATTGGTTAAACTAGAATTGGATAGGCGGCGAACAAAAGTCCCTGAGAGATCAATACTTGGGCTTCCTTGAATCCACTTTACTACTTGATAAGACCACGTATACTTGCGTGTGCGCTTGGGCGCTGTCAGGTATTCTTCTACAATAACACCAAAATAAACTTTATTTGAGGTTCATTTCTCATCCCATTCTCAATTAATCTTAATTATTTAATACTTTGTGTGGTGAATTATGGCGTATGAATGTTGCTTTATATGAGTTTGTTACAATTGGATTATGGATGGTGGTTTATATTGATTGATTAATTCATTTGAATGGAGTAGTTGAAAGATTTGAATTCGTTTGAGATGAATTTTAACTTGGGGAAGGCAGGATTTAAAAATTGATAACGTGAATATTGATTAATTTTGATTCATTGATGATGTTGAACGTGATAGAATCATGATAAGTTGAAATGGATAGGTAAACGGTAGGTCGGGTAGGCAAAACTTAGGAGATTGTGGATTGTTGAACGTTTGAATGTGTTGAATGACCTTTATTTCATCGCATCTAAACTTCTTGTACTCATTTGGTCAGGAAATACCCCGAGAAAAAGTGTATTTGTTTCCGGGAAATGCCCTGTGATACTTTGTACTCGAAAGACCGATCGTGATCAAGGCCTGATGCATTGGGTAAAACATAGTGTAGGATAGTTAGAATAGTTTAGGTTTTAATTACAAAATTTTTTATTTCGATTTATAATAAATTGGTCTGGACACTATTTTGGAGTTTTGACTTTTTGATTGTGTGTTTTGGTGTATTTTACATTTTTTTATTTATGCATTTCATTGTGTCGTACTAACCGATATACTCCCCGAAGCAACCGTGGTTGAACCATGGGACCGAGGGATGCTTAACACCTCCCCCTTGGTCAACAGAATTACTTAACCAAAATGTCTATTCGTGGACCAGTTTTGAAAGAGTCAAAAATTATTTTGAAAAAGAATTTCCAAAGGTGACGTGACACACCAGATTTATGCCAAGTGGGGACTCTGAGTTTTGATTGTTAAAAGTCTTTTTCGAAGAAAATTATTTTCTTTTGTCACTTAATAATAAAACCCTTTACAAATTTTAAATTTATCTTTTGGTGAAATTTGGGTGTGACAACTCAAACTTAAGACATGACCAACACAAATGATAAAACATGCAGAAAAAATCTTTTTGAGTTTTCTATTTGAAACTTCATATAAAAAAACCTAACAACTACGAAAAGAATTTGGGTGTGACAACTCAGAATTAAGACATGACCAACACAAATGATGAAACATGCAGAAAAAATCTTTTTGAGTTTTCGATTTGAAACTTCATAGAAAAAAAACCTAACAACTACGAAAAGAATTTTTTTTTGTATTTTCAGATGAAATTATTCAAAGTAAAGAACCACCAGAAATAAAATTTTGACATAGAAAAACATATAAATATACTAAAAGAAAAAATCTTTTTGGCATTTTTCTTATGTAAAATATACAAAAAACTACAAAAAAAATCTTTTAAACTTTTCCTATATAGAAATGTATGGAACTCCCACAAAAGGAAAAACTTTTTTTTTTTTTTACATTTTCAAGTTATGAATTCGTGTTAAATAAAATAAAGGAAAAATCTTTTTGGTAGTTTATTTTTTGAGAAAATGCTTACAAAAGGAAAAAAATTAGTTTGAATTTTTAGTTATGAAAACAAAAGCAATAAAGAACCCATATGAGCTACGAAACTCTTTACTTTGATTCACTCTTTTTTTTTATTTTCCTTTTTTTAACTTTTCCTTGCCTAAACACTCTTTCCCTTAATTTTAGCACATGCTTCCCTAAATTAGTCCGTCAAATGACTCTGTTACCTTTAAAGATGTAACAATTATCACATAGGGATGTTTCGGGGTAAGTCTCCTACAAAATATCAAATGGGTCCCGCTAGATCTCAACATGATGCAAATAAGAATGACCTAAAGAGTGACTTGGTTGGGGTTTAACTAACAAGGCTGTTCGGGGTAGTGCATGGTCGATGGTGACTGCAATAACTTCCCACCCACTCCGTACACCCGACGGCTCCTCCTCTTAAATAAAGGTGAATTAACGAAGGTTCGTGTACACAAGAGTACTACGAGTCTTGTTTCGAAGGAATAATGCATATGATGACAGATATAAAGCGGTAACACTTAAAAAAAAACTGTAAACACATAGCACTTAGGCATCAAACAATGATAAACGATAACAAAAATAATAACACAAACAAGACGTTTATACCCCTATAGTGCCAAATTAAGTTGATACAACTCAACATTGAAGCTCAAATTCTAAAAAATCTCCAGCAGAGTCGCCATATTTGTCACACCGCATTTTTTATCAAAAAAATTGATTTTAAGTTCAAAAGGATTTTAATTGTTAAGGTGACAAAAGAAGATGTGTTTTGAAAAAGTATTTTTCAATTAAACTCAGAGTCGCTACTTGACATTGTTTGGCATGCCAAGTCACCATGTTAATTTTTTTCAAAAACAATCGACTCTTAAGCTAATCCACGAACAGAGATCTAGTTAAGGAATTTTGTTAATCGAGAAAAAGGTGTTAGACATCTCTCGAACCTGTGGATCGACCACGGTTGCTTCGTTGAGTTACATCGGCTAATATGACACTAAGAGATGATAATCTCATTAAAAGAGCACATTCACAAAGAAATAAACAAATAAAACAACCAAAGTTCTACAAAATAATGTTTAGTCCAATTAATACAGTATCAAAATAAAAATGAACTGAAACGAAAACCTAAATTAAATTAAACTATCCTAAATTATGCTATACCCGATGCCTTGGGCCTTGATCAGGAATATCCTCCACATACATAATACTTTGGGGCATTCTTCGGTCAAAAATACAATTCATCTTGTGGCATCCTTCGATAAAATGAATACATTTAAGTGAATATGTTAAAATAAAAGAATCAAATAAAAAATAATCATTCGACAATCCACAAAGTTAAAAATTTCCCACCCAACCTACCATTTGCCTCCAATTAAAGCCTAAACATGATACTACTAAATGAAATCAATCTATCAATAGTAAGTAACAACTTAAGGTGAACTAATTAAAGTTACACACCAGTGGATTTTCAATTCCCTTCTCGAATAATTGATTTTAATTCTCAAATGAAATATCGTTTCATTACACAATCCATAACCAAGGGAACCAAACAACGAATTAAAAAAAATAAAGATTCACCACTGGCAAGGATCAAACAACACATAATATTCAAAGCAATACACTGAATATAAAAAACAATAAAATAAAAAGGGGAAAGAGTAGAATTAGACCTTAATATGAAGCTTTTAAACTCAAGTATTACTCAATGAAAAAATGTAATTCATACCCGAAAACCTCAAATCGAACCTCAATACAAACCGGTCCCAAAACACCTCGATTTCTATTCATACCACTTTTATTTTTCACTAAACTAGGTTCAAAATTCCTAAATAAAAAGTCTCTCACCTAATTTGTATGCAAACAGGTTTATTTTGGTCATTTTCGAAGGAGAAGTTGGTTAGATTGGGTTTTGGCCGTTTTGGGTAGTAATGGTCGATTTTTCGGTAATGGGGTAGGTCCAGTTGTTTTTTTGGTGGATTTTCACTACTAGAATAGTGACAGCAATGGCATTTTCCGGTGGTGGGTGAGCTAGGGTCACTACTTTTGTTTAATCGAAGCTCCTATGAGCTCAGGCGATAAAGGAAAGAGAGATTGGTCACTGATTTTGAAATTTTTGATGGGATTCAATGTTGGGAGGGCATTTTGTAGTGAGAATTCATAAAAAAGATAGAAAATGAGAGTTTTTGTCATTGTTTTTTCTTCTTTTCTTGAGAGATTTTGTCATTGGTTTTTCTTCTTTTCTTTCTCCTCTATTCCTCGCACTATCTCTCCTCTCTCTGCTCATTGTTTCTGTCCCTCTGTTCACTGATTGCTCCTATATCTATTCAATCTCTAAAATCCCTAATATCTCTCTCTCCTGTTTCTCCTACTGGTTATTTATTTCACTATTGTCTTTCTCATTTTCCCCCATTTTTCACTGTATCCAGCTATGTATGTATCTTTTCTCCTTCTTATAGGTGAGAGTTTGTGAGTATGTATGAGAGTGTATCATGAGGTGTAGTATGTGCGTTGTTGTATTGTATATGGATTTTTCTATTCCCTTTTACGTTGTTCTATTATGGTGAGGGAAAAACATGAGTTGGAGAGATATGTGGGAAAGGGTATGTGGGCTAGGGGTTGGGTAGTATGAGGTGTGGAGTTTTCATAGGGTAAGTTTGTTAAAGGTTGGTTATTTTTATTTTTTTATGGAAGGATTATCAAATAGGGTGGGGTGCAGGTAAATGAGTAAATTTGACTTTTGGAAGAGTAAAAATTATGTGTCTACATCCGCAGGTAAGTTTCAATCAGTTTTACTGATGTTAAGCTGGTTGAAAACATTCTCCAATACTTCGGGGTTGGCGACTAGTGCATCAAAATCTAATATATTTTGTGTGAATATGGACCCAAAGGTAGTTTTTGATCATTGTGAACTAACATGATACTCAAGAGGTGAACTTCCATTTCGTTACTTGGGGATGCCTATGAAACAACTTGAATTTCAGCCCTTGAAAATTCCATGAGCTTTGAGCTCACTGTCCTGGTTACCACTGAACCCTATGAGTCATAGGGCTTCCTGACGAGTCGTTGGGGTGAGTCATAACCAAATCAGTAAGTTTGTGGATAAGGAGTTGATGGGACATGTCCCCAACTAACTCCAACTAATAAACTGATTAATGAGATAATAGGAAAATAATCATGTCCTCGAAAGATGAGGACTCACTTCTAACTCTGACTGCTAAGACTGGAATCTACTGCTGCTCTGGAGCTCGTGTCTCTAAACCTATGGTATAAGACACCATAACGCGAATGCGTCAGTACTTTGAATGTACTGGTATGCATGTGAGGTAGGCTGAATGCATGGGGTTCATATGCATGAACAAATATAATAACAGACTGACTATCATGAGTGTGAGAGTACATGCATGAGACATAAAAACTGATACTGATATCGTGATAACATGACATACTGATAACTGATATAACTGATAATATGAGTGACTGTATCTGACAGTCCTGAATCTGATGGAACTAGCTGAGTTCCGCATTGTATCTGAGTTGACTGTATCTGACAATTCTAAATTCTGAAGAATTATTTGAGTTCTTTTACTGAGAATGATACTGAGACTGTGGGAGCTAGTCATCTAACCGACATTCTCCAAATAACGTATTATAGCTGAATTGGGGTCCAATTTGTGCCCTGATTGGAAGGGTGTCAATACCGCGCCACTGGTAAGGACAACATGTGAGCAACCCTAATATAACAGGTAACTCTAATGAGAATGGTAGGAAACCTCATATAGCAAGTTAAGACACCTCATCTACCCTCATATAGCTAGCTATGATGTCTCAACCTATGTTGGCTGCATAATTCTGGAATGCAAGGATTGCTTCTAAGAATCACACCCTCATATAACAGGTGAGTTCCCACCCTTGAGTTCGCTCGGTGCTAATTTCTACTCCCATATGAATAGACACTGAACATGATTTACTGAACTGAACATGGACTGAGTTACTGACTTCCGTTGACTAATGGAATACTACTGACATCTGACAACTGACTAAGTTCATGAGATCATGGAGATTTCCTGAGTCATAAGATTGTCTGAAGTCTAAGGATCATAGCTTGACTAAGAGTATCATGAAAACATGACATGGCTCTAGGCACACAACTAATATTTTAGGTACAAGTACCCCCAAGACTCGATGGAAGGAAACTGACCAAGCATAACTTACTTGAACATATAACTAACATCATAATCCATAATACATTTATAGAAGCATTCCATCAAAACATGTGACAGGCATAACTTGTACATACATGGGGATTTCATGGTATCATGCTAGTTAGGCACTTTTCCTTCATCTAGGCATTTAATCAAACATATTGTAGGCATGGTACATGTAAACATCACTGTACAACAATTAAACATCATGGTCACATTCTAATTTCATCATTCAAGGGTTTAGTCATGGGTTTGCACGAACCTATATCTATAATAATTAAACCCACATAGAAATTATCACCCAACATGGAGTAGAATTCAATTTCTTATTTATCAACGTGAACAAGAACAGCCCAATCATGAAATCATAAAGAAAATCCATAACTTGAAGTTGGAAAAGGGATTCTTAGACTTCATGGACGAAAGGAGTCCATGAATGAACACTATGCATACCTAGGTTAAGATTCTTGATGTTCTTGAACTTGAAGAATTGGAAATTCCTTAGTTCTTGAAGAAGACTAGATTTTGTTCTTGGAGATTAATGTTAGAGAGAAACCCTAATATTGGCTATGAAGTAATAATGAACCAAAAGGCTAAAATCGGATATAATTGGGTATATATATATATGTGGGTGTTAAATTATAAAAATACCCCTGTTAAAATGACTTAAAAAAACTGAACGGAACATGCGACGGTTCGTCGCTTCTAGGCAGAATGGGGTGTCACTATTTTGGCTGTGACGGCTTAGGTGACGGTCCATCCACCTTACCGTTGCACCTTATCCAAAAGGTGGCTTCACTATTTTCCTTGCGAAGGCCTGAACGATGGTCCATCGCTAGTCCGACGGTCCGTTAGCCTAGGTCGTCTCTCCTAGGCAGAAGGTAGTTCTTACTGCCTTACTGCGGCGGTCGTGCGCAATGGTCCGTCGCTAGTTCGACGGTTCGTCAACCTCTCCGTTGCATCTGGGCGATTTTACTGTCTTCTGTATTTTGGCCATAACTTTCTCCTCCGATGTCGAATTTTGACGAAATCAGTATCATTGGAAAGCTAATTCAATTTCACACGTGAGAAAAAGTGAAAATCTTTAAAATACCACATGTACAAAAGTGGATTTATCTTTCAAGGAAAAGCTTCTAACATTCTTGAGATGATTTTAAGCTAGAAAAAGTATGGGGTATTACAACATGTCACACAACCAGCCTTTTACCATTTATGGTTCTCACAGTTTTGTTCTTTTTATCCATGAACACGTCCCGGATTCATGAGAGCTTAGAGAATAGGCCTTTACTAACATTCTCCTTGAAGTGGCTTCTACTTCGCCCTCACATAGGTGATTTCTAAACTTTCAATCCCATAGATTAAACTATTTGGTCAAATCTGTCAAATTTAGATAATCATTAAAAGACTTCTCACCTTAAGTTTTATACTTTTTTACTAAACATTGTCTACATTATGAGAATGGGTTGGTATTTTGACAATGTTGAACCTATCAGACACAACTTTGTTTGATCTCCTTGAACTAGCTCTTGGGATCTCCAGTTTGCTAGGTAGAGTTACCGTCATGCTGACTTGTCCTAGATTTTAAAGCTATTCCCTTGGATGTCCTTTCCACTCCCTCTCTAGATAGGCCTTTTGTAAGTGGATCCGACATATTATCCTTTGACTTTACATAGTCAATAGTGATAATTCCACTAGAGAGAAGTTTCCTAATGGTATTATGTCTCCGTCGTATATGAAGAGATTTACCATTGTACATCATGCTCCCTACCCTACCTATTGTCACTTGGCTATCACATTGTATACATACTGGTGCCACTGGTTTGGGCTAATAAGGAATATCTTCCAAAAATTTTGGAGCCATTCTACTTCTTCACCGGCTTTATCCAATGCGATAAATTCAGATTCTATTGTAGAGTGAGCAATACAAGTCTGTTTGGATGATTTCTAAGAGACTGCTCTTCCACCGATAGTAAATATATATCCACTTGTGGATTTTACTTCGTTTGACTCAGTGATCCAATTTGCATCACTATATCCTTCAAGTACCGCGGGATATTTATTATAATACAAAGCATACTCTTGAGTGAATTTAAGATACCCCAAAACTCTTTTCATTGCCATCCAATGAGTTTTGTTGGGATTACTCGTGTACCGACTCAACTTACTGATTGCGCATGCTATGTCTGGTCATGTACAGTTCATTATATACATTAAACATCCCAATACTCTTACGTACTCCAATTGTGAGTCACTTTCACCTAAGATCACATCCGCAACTCCAAGGTCTTTCATATCAAACTTACTCTTGAGCATTCGTTTCGTTGCATTTATGTCAGAAATATCTCTACTGATGATCAACATATCATCCAAATATAAACAAACAATGACTTGGTAATTTGGAGTGTCTTTAATGTAAACACATTTATCACATTCATTTACTTGAACTCGTTTGCCAACATGGTTTGGTCAAACTTTTCATGCCATTATTTAGGTGCTTGCTTTAGTCCATACACTGATTTAATAAGTTTACACATCTTATTCTCCTTTCTTGGAACCATAAATCCCTCAGGTTGTTCCATGTAAATTTCTTCTTCCAATTCTCCATTTAGGAATGCGGTTTTCACATCCATTTGGTGGATTTCAAGACCATATACTGCCGCCAAGGCAATTAACATTCGAATCGATGTTATCCTTGTTACTGGCATGTATGTATCAAAGTAATCAAGGCCTTTTTTTTTTCTTGAAGCCTTTTACTACAAGTCTTGCCTTGTATTTGTCAATAGTACTATCTGCTTTTATTTTCCTTTTGAAGACCCATTTAGAACCTAAAGGTTTATTTCCTAGAGGAAGATCAACCAATTCCCACGTATGGTTACTTAAGTTTGAATCAATCTCACTATTGACTGCCTCTTTCCAAAAGGATGATTCTGATGATGACATCGCTTCTTTAAATGTTTGAGGCTCATTTTCTAAGAGAAATGTTACAAAATCTGATCCAAACGTAGTAGAAGTTCTTTGACGTGTACTACGTCTTGGATTCTCTTCATTATGTACATTCTCACTTGGTTTATCTCGAGGTCATTTAGATCCTCCACTAAACTGTTCATGTCTAGTTTTATACGGGTAAATATTTTCAAAGAATTCAGCATTATCTGATTCAATTACCGTATTTTCATTTATATTCAGATGTTCGGATTTATGAACCAAAAACCGACATGCTTTATTACTTTTAACATATCCTATGAACATACAGTCCACCGTCTTAGGTCCTATCTTAACCCTTTTAGGCCTAGGAACTTGGACCTTTGCTAGACACCCCCACACTTTAAAATATTTCAAGTTGGGTTTCCTTTCTTTCCATTTTTCATAAGAAATTGATTGTGTCTTGCTATGGAGAACTCTATTGAGTATACGATTGGCTATAAGGATAGCCTCCCCCCACAAGTTTTGCGGTAAACCAGAACTTATAAGTAAGGCATTCATCATTTTCTTCAACGTTCGGTTTTTACTTTTCACAATTCCGTTCGATTGAGGTGAATACGGGGCCATAGTTTGATGGGTGATTCCATTCTCTACATATATTTCGGTGAAGGGATATTCATATTCTCCGCCCCTATTACTTCTTATCATTTTTATCTTTTTCTCTAACTGATTTACTACTTCAGTTTTGTATTGCTTAAACGCATCTATTGCTTCATCCTTACTATTTAGCAAGTAGATGTAATAGTATCTAGTGCAATCGTCAATAAAAGTTATGAAATACTTTTTCCCACCACGTGATGGTGTTGACTTCATATCATAAATATCAGTGTGTATTAAGTCTAAGAGATTGGAATTCCTTTCAACGGACTTATAAGGATGCTTTGCATACTTTGATTCCACACACGTTTGACACTTTGATTTATTGCACTCAAAGTTTGGCAAAACCTCTAAGTTAATCATTTTTCCTAATGTTTTGTAATTAACATGGCCTAAATGTTCATACCACAAATTATAAATCTCAAGTAAGTAAAAAGAATTTGAATTTTTATTGATTTCAATATTCATTACATTCATCTTATAAAGGCCCTTGGTGAGATAGCCTTTTCCTACATACACTTCTCCTTTGCTAATTACAATTTTTTCCAGAATCAGTTACACATTTGAATCCGTTCTTGTCTAGAAGTGAAACAGAAATCAAGTTCCTACGTAATTTTGGAACGTACAAGACATTGTTAAGTGTCAAGACCTTTCCTGAATTCATTTTCAAGCCCACTTTTCATGTTCCTTCTACCTTATCCGTAGAAGAGTTAGCTATGTAGATCATTTATTCTACTTGAGCCGGATCAAATGACGAAAACAACTTTTTGTTGGCACAAATACGGTGGGTGACACCAGAATCCATCCACCACTCGTGAGGATTCCCCACCAAGTTGCATTCTGAAAATATAGCACACAAATCATCACATTTTTTGTTGGACTCAATCATATTTGCTTGGTCTTTTTTCTTGCCTTTCTTAGGGGCACGACAATCCGTGGACTTATGGCCAATCTTCCCACAGTTAAAACACTTTTTCTTGAATTTCTTCTTGGGTTGATTACTTCCTTTTCTTAGAATTGTTTTGGTCATCTTCTGCAATATGTGCTCCATTAATTGTAGAATTTCCTTTTGACCTTCTCTTGGCAGCCTTATTATCCTTTTCAATACATAGTCGGACAATAAGATCTTTGACAGTCATCTCCTTGCGTTTGTTCTTCAAGTAGTTTTTGAAGTCTTTCCACATAAGTGGTAGCTTCTCAATGATCGCTACTACTTGAAATGCATCATTCACAATCAAACCTTCCGCTAGGAGATCGTGAATGATTACTTGCAATTCCTGCACTTGAGAGACAACCGATTTGCTATCTATTATTTTAAAGTCCAGGAACCTTGCAACAAAGAATTTCTTAATTTCCGCACCCTCTGTCTTGTATTTCGTTCTAGTACCCCCCACAATTTCTTCGATGTCTTAGTTCTACTGTAATCATTATACAGGTCATCTTGGAGACCATTTAAGATATAATTCCTGCAAAGGAAGTCTGAGTGCTTCCAAGCCTCTACAATCATGAAATGCTCTTTGTCCGAGGTTCCCTCGGGTACCTCAGGAGCATCCTCACTAGTGAACCTTTGAAGGCATAGAGTGGTGAGGTAAACGAACTTTTTTTGCTACCATCGCTTAAAGTCAATGCCCGCAAATTTTCCGGGTTTCTCCGCATGCGCCATTGGTTGTGGAACAACTGCTTGACTTGTTGAGGCAATACTAGTTGCCCCCATAGTCGTAGCCGCATCTTGAATTTGACTTTCGTTAGTCATTTTTTCTATCACCACAAGACAATAAAATTTAGTATTTTTAGAATACTATTTATAAAGTTAAGCAACTTTAAACTCTTCTTCTTATTTTTAGTTAACGATGAAGTTTTTATGACTTCCAATCATCAACCAAATGATCTTTAACTTGTGATGAAGATTTTATGTCTTCGAATCACTAGTTAAGTTCAAATGGAGTAGAAAACTTAAAGCTTTAATCTCCAAAAACAAGCAATACAGATTCTGCAAGAATTATTCCTTAAGATTGTTATTTTATGGTGTTTTCGGGTATAAGAATCTGTATTTAGGCACAACAACTTCAACACTAGTTCAAGTTTAAAACAAGAACATTATGAAGTACTAAAACACCCTCAACACAAGATCAAAGTGATCTTTCTAAGAAGTGTGTTTAATTTTTTCAGAAATTAAGATGAAACAGAAATATAAAGCCAAGTCCCCCGACTTCACGGAGTGTCCTTAAGGAATAATTCCCCTCACTATACCCGAGGTTTTGGAATCTTCCTCCCAGGATAAAATGACTTTTAATCCAACTATAGTGGTACCTCAAATAATTGGATTCGTCGAACTCACTCAACGATTTGATTGATCACAAAGAATGTTTTTAAGACAAGAGGAGTTTTTAATTCAGAAATTTTTTCATTTATAAACTTGTGGATAAATGCAGGTTTATATAGCCATCAAGTGCCCCTTCCCAAAGGTGGCAATGGTTCATCTGAAAAGGTGTATCCTTTGGAAGAGTCATATTTGTTCATTTGAAACATTGTATCTTTTTCTGAACAGACTGAATAATCACTCCTTTTCAAAAACAATATGTCTTTTCCTCAAAAATTGTGTCCCTTAATTTTTCATTCTCACCTTTTTCATACATATTGAACCCAACAAGAGTAGTGTGCGATACTTTATAACTTTGATTGACGATAATGGTATGAGTTTATTTTTTGTAAACAAAATATAAGGCATTTTCGATGTTTTTTAAATGGAAGACGGTAATTGGGAGGCAAATTAAAAGAAAGTTGAGTGTCCTCCAACTGATGATGGATTCGAATTTTACATCTTAAAGTTTCAATGATTTTTTACAGCAAAAAGCGCATAATTAGACACTGCACTTGTATTAAAACAGCATAACAAAATGGGGTTGCAAAATATATGAACATAACATTCTACCGAGAAACATATTCACACTTATGTGTCGGCAAGAATTTTTAGACTGAAGTAATCAATCAATTTTTTATTTATACAAGTTAAAATAATGCCGTTAATTACTCATCTAAGTCTGATAATTTAGAGGATAAAAAGTTCTTACAATTGAATCACTTGTAGTTGGGATACAAAGTTTAAACAACGAATATATCCCTATTACAAGTTTACAATGATGCGATTACTTATCTCTTTAATTAATTAAGTAGACCCCATAGGTAAATATCAATAGAAAAATCATCCCAACCATCAACTTTACTAGATAATTTCTATATGACTTGTCGTTGGGATACAAAGTTTAAACGACGAATATATCCTTATTATAAGTTTACAATAATGCCATTAATACACACCTCGTTAATTAAGTAGATCCCAAGGGTCAATATCCAGAGAAAAATCATCCCAACCATCAGTTTGTCCTTGTTGCATGGAGTTGCCTACACCATTAATTAATGGAGGAGATACTTCCTCATGCAACAAACTTGGTATTTTATCAATTTCATTGCAATTCTCCAGTATGTTTGTCCACCATTGGATGTCGTTGTCTGTTGTTTGCTTCCCACTTGTATTAGTCATTATTTCTTTGCACCGTTCCTCATTATTATCTACAATATTGTTTGTGATATTCTTCTCTGTGCTTGAGAAGTACTTTCGAGGTTGAGTTCTTATTATTTCATTCTTAGTAATGGTAATGCCTTTGCACTTAGATATTGTTAATCTTTTGCTGGTTATGAGGAGGATGAAGAACAATAGTATTTGTGGTTTTCAGAAGGCGAGTGTTCCAGTAGTTTTTTACATCATTCGTTGTCCTTCCTGGAAGTCTACCAGCAATAAGTGACCATCTACATATATAACATGGAGTAGTATATAGTTGAGGGATCAGTAGTAATTAGAGTGCAATATTTACGTGAAATATTCACACATATTTCACATGATATCATAATAGACAAGAGCTGGTGAGGTTAACTAAATTATTACCACCATGCAAAAAGCAACTAAATGTTTTGTAATTTGACTCATGATGTATAATAGAATCATGCATGCACGAGAAGACATATTGAAAATGAAAATCGTGCTCACCAAATTATTTATCTCATAAACTTCTGAATGAGATAATCACGGAAATTTAAATGAGTCTACTATGAACGTGCCTGTTGCCTAAGATCTTATGAGATCCACTTCAACCACCTCAACCTACAACTCTTCCTACATCTGTTCAGACCTGCATATTTTCACATAAAACTTAAAAAGGAAACAAATATTTTTAAAATTTATAGAGTGTCACATAAAATAAGATAGAGAAAATGATGCGGTACTCTCTCCGTTCATTTCTACTCATCATATTTCATTTCATGAGAGTGAATTTAACTAATTTTCAAAACTAAACTGAATTAGACTAATTCAACATTCTGAATTTGAAATTCTGATGTTCAAAACTATACGGAAAATATTATACATGTTGTAATCCTTCTCATGTTAATATGGTAGAAAAATAGTATGTTTTAATAATAATCAAAGTTCATTAACATTTGACTCTGGAGAAGCAGTCAAGTAATTAAAGTGACCAGCTCTAGTAGGAACAACATGCCACTTTCCTTCACCATATTTTTCAATGCATTTTTTCAGGAGAAGATCGATGATTTGGTGTCATTTTACTAGTAGTTTTTTTTTGTCTCTATATATATTTACACACGTGATTGGATTCCAAAGGATGCATTAAAGTCCTCTGACGTACGTGGACGACTTTTTACCCTAACATTCGATAGCCTTTTACTAATTAAGCCTTCTGTAAATCCAAATTGAACAGTCATTTTCAACACAAAAATCCGAAGTAGGCCAATGTAGCTATCCTGCCAGCCTATGGGCACCCACTTTTATTTCCATCACATTTTATTGTATGAGTAGTTTTAATTTTAATTTTTTGCTATCACGTTCTTCGTTTTGACGTGACGATATTTAATGAACGTGATGAAAGTTGAAATAAGTCAAGTGAACAAAGGCATCGTGGGATGAGTTGAAGGGTCCAATCGGACATGCCATATGGAATTACGATATGAAATTTTATTAATTTAAAGTTAAAAACTTTATTTGGACATATAGTTTGAATTTCTTATCCTTTGTTCAATCCTTTTTCATCTTCTTAGTGTTGGATATCTCTTCAGATGCATCTTTTCAAATTCAATAGGGATTTAAAATCTATCAGAGCATCTTATAAATATGAAAATCATACAAGTTATGAAAACTATAAAAAAAAAAATCAATCTTTATATAATCTTAACAAATGAACAAACCATAGTTCATAAATAAGATATCGAAATATCCTAAAGCGTCGTGTTGATAAATTGAATATCTTTGTGTTCCTTTAATAAATAAATATTTGTAATTACTAACTTTGAAATACACATAATTTTATAAAGATTCACTAGAGGTAATAGTAGCAGTAACAAATTATTTTTTAATATAATCTTTCACATGCTATGAGCAATCTTTTCATCCCGACCATGTGTTTTTTGGCTTTTAAAAAATTTAAATGATGAGCCTTCCTTTTTCACAAAATATAAATTTATGAGTCAAGCTTTACATTTACAAAAGTTTGATATCCAAGTCATGTTTTATAGAAAATTTGGGATTCGAGAGATGACTTTAAATTATGGCAATCTAAATATGATAATAATGATATATAGGGTTTATCGGCATGATATATTACTATCTAATAAGAGGGAAAAACAATAGAGGCAGACAACTGACTGTCAACATGCCTGCTTCAGCTTTTTACTCTGTAATTTTATTATATCACCCCTAATTAATTATTAGAAGTCATTAATATATTAAAAATTAATAATATTTAATAAAAATAAAATAAACATTTATGACATGTCTTCTTCAACTGCTTCAGTCGTAATTTTACTGAATATCACCCCAAATTAATTATTATAAATCATCTAAGTATTAAAAAATTAATAAAATTTAAGAAAAAAGGTAAATTAGATATAAAATAATAAATTAACTCTTATGTTTTAAATTAACTTGACATCTTATATGAGACCCACTTAAAAAAAAATCACAAGTATTTTTATAGTAATTTTGTTATATCATTTCTAATTAGTTGTTATGAGTTATTTAAGACATGTCTGCTTCGCTACTTCAATCGTGATTTTACTAAATCACCCCTAATTAATTATTATGGTCATCTAAGCATTATATCACATACATTGGAATAGAAGAAAATAAATTATAAATTATAATAGTTAACAACTTAAAATATTTTTTTTAAAAATAATTTGTTATTTATTTAAAAAATACGCAAAAAATATTATAAATCACAATAATTAACAACTTACAAAATTTAAAAGATATAAAATATTTGGTTGACTCTCGAAATTATATCAATGCCACTTAAATTTGAATAGAAAAAAAATATTATAAATTATAATAATTAAAAATTTAAATTATTTTAAAAATATAATTGACTATCAACGCATAAGAGTTTGAACCGAGAGAGTAATGTATATTATTTGAAAACTACATTAAAATATTATAAATTATAATAGTTAATAACTTAAAATATCTAAAACCATATAAAAGTATGATTGATTATCTAAATCTTATTTGTATCGCATAAATTGAGACCAAAAGAAAATATATAATGAACCCATATTATCTGAAAAATAATAATATAGGCTCATCGAATTTCGCTATTCACACTCTTTACTAATTTATACATTTGTAGAGATTAATTTTGATCGTGAATTAAACTTTTAAAATAACATTATATATTTGAATAATAAATTACAATAATTTATAACTTAAAATATTTTAAGAATATATGCAAAAATTATTCTGAAAAATAAATTTATTTAAATTTTAAAATTCAGAAAATATCACATTAATTAATATAATTATTATTATAATATTAGTTTAGGATAAATGTTGGGCTCGTGCTTTGCACGGCCTTTTGATGACTAGTATGATAATAGAAATATACTGTCATATACATACAAATTTGTTAATCATGATATCTATGGATTCATAGGCAATCGAAAAATTTTGTTTTTAAGTTTATATTTTTATTAGGTGGTAGTATATTCATTCTAAATTTTTTTACGCCTATAACTTTGTCCGAAGAATTCAAGCGTTTGATAAATTTTCAAGAAGGTAATGATACTTTTATTAAATTAGGTATTGGGCTAACTCGCACTTTCAAAGCTAGCTCAAAGGGAGGATAATTGCCTAACTTTTATAAGGAGTCTAGGATTTTATTCATTTGCTAGTGTGAAACAATCCATTTGTCTGTCACGACCTAAAATTTAAGAAAGGAATGACACACATCTCACCACCACGATAGGTAATAACATACAAAATTACAAAAATGAATACGCAGAATGATTAAAAAATAAACAATAAAAATTATAAAATACTTTTTTCATAAATTTGAATTAGACCTAAAAGTCACACAAGCCTCTAAAAAATCCAATATATCATCATGAGTCTAAAAACATTCGAAAATATGGGAAAGCTACAAATAACTAAAAGGATAGGAGATATTGAGGAAAATCATTTACCTAGAAATATCTCGGATGGTCCTGTATCTGCACACTAGAAATTACCCCTATTGCAACATGCTTTTTGGCAATGGTTTCAAAAGCCTTGTAATAGACCCTCTATTGCAACGGTTGCAACCGTTGCAAAAAAAATTATTCTGGTAGAACTTTTTTGTGGTATAACAGTTGCTTTTATTGAAGAACCGTTACAATAGAGAGTCTTATAGCAACGATTTCGTAAATCATTGCTATAGAGTCATCTATGACAATGCTTTATTGGGTTAAAAAAAATATTGTAACATTTTTTTATTTTCCTCCCCAATATTGCCAAAAATTAAAGAAATATAAACATTTGTCCCCAATTTCAATTTCAGCTTGGGTCAACTGTGCTCCGCAATTGCCATTTCCTCTCAAAATCGAGAGCTTCAATTTCTTCATTGTCCACCATCCGCAATTTCAATTTCTTCGTTGTTCCCAATTTCAATTAAAGAAATCGATTCACTGTGCTCCGACTTCATTTAGTTTAATTTCTTCAAAAGGTCCGACCACTGTGCTCCGACTTCATTGTGCTCTGACTCTGCTGCTCCGACTTCAGTTTTCAAATTTGCACTTTATCTTTATGTAAGTTATTTTGAATACTCTTTTGTATTTTGTGCACTTCATCTTAATTTATTGTGTCTGCTTTCTTATGCGGGTTTTGAGCTAAGAGTATTTTGAAAACAACCTCTCTACCTCCTCGAGATAGGAGTTAAGTTTGTGTACACCCTACTACCACACTGATCCAGCCCATTTTCATACTAATTCTATCACTTAAAATACTATCGTTAGTAATTTTTTTATCTATATATGCCAAAACAATAGAAAGAGAAGCTGAGAGGGAGCTCTTGGCTCATAATGGTGTTTGGCTTGAACCTTCATTTGTATATCTAGCTTCTATAACCACGAAGTTGCCTGCTGAAGCTTGAATTGGTTATGATACCCTTCCTAGAGCCTTGGCTAATGCGGGATGCTTTGTCTATCAAGCTGGAAAAACTTCTATGTAGGGTGCTACTGGTTAACAAACTGATAGTGGGGGCATTCTTTGGCAAAGTTAAGAACAAGGTAACCATTACTCTGTTTTATATGAATATAAATACAAGTGAACGACATCTTGATGTAGCTTTTTAAATATTCTTTCTTGAGATATAGCTTAGAGTAGTAATATGGGCAAAGGGAAAAACTATTGCAAAGATCAATTTTCATTCATTGGACTTCTACCACTCCATGTAAATAAGACTGTAGACTGTAGTACTTCTAATGATCAGGCATTAACAAATTTCAGTTAGATTGTTCCATGACTAAATGAACAAGAAATACACTTGGCTCTCAAGAAATACATCCTAAAGAACTGAAAAAAATAGATAGAGAAGGAGATATACATGTAAAGAATACAACTATAACCTACATCCAGTGGCCAAAAAAAGCTCAATCTTAAATAATTTTAGAACCAATTAAGGTTCTTACGACACTTGAAGATAGACCATTTGAGTGTAACCATTGAATACAGAAGTTTCAAGTCTAGATAAGCCAAGCCTCTGAAATAATCTATATCTTCCATATTCAACAATAGGACTCTGTGCACGAGCTAGATCATATCTCGTCTGATGAGTAAGTGAAGGACCAGTATTGATGTTTTCCTCAGATGTGTGTAGCACATGTTGTATATTTAAATATTGACAAGAAAAAAGTACTCTATATATAGGAGAATGCATGTTGATAATAAAGAAGTATGAGACAAGTATTTTATTCCACAGTAATTACTAAACTCATTTTTCTCATCTTGCTCCAATGGCTACCAACTCATCAGATAGTGAAGTGGTTGTGTCCATAGTGTCATTTCCTGATTACAGCCATCTGAATCGGCCTTTTGTTCTTGCTCACTTCATCGTGTCCCATAATAACCAGTATACTTCCTCTCCCTTACTGATCAGAACCAAGATTTGAAACTCCACGTCCAAGGTGGTCTCGGACCCTCAAACATCCAAAGAAAAATATACCTTTCGTAATCAATATCACTTTTATTGACTTAGTTTTATGTCATTTCATCGATAATTCTATTATCCAAGAACTGTTTGGACATGTGCGAATAGGCTGGGATTGTTTTCTTCAAGTTTCTTGTTCAAAAATAAGTAAAATTTGAGGAGGTAAAAATCGAAGAATAACTCTTGGAAAGTTGTAGTTGAAATTGGGTGACCCTATTTTTTTTTCATTTATTTATGTTCTTGTTCTTTCAGTTCCCCATAATTTATGATGAGCATAAGATGAAATTTTGAGGCAACCGTTCATCGTATAAGCTTAAGACATATATTGGAAGGTTGTAGTTGAAAGGTTTTCCCCAATAGGGTATGGTATATGAGCTGCTAGTTTTAGAAACTGGGGGTCTGAATTAGGAAGAAAACGTCAAAAGTTTTGAATAGCAAAGTAATCTAGTATGGATATGAATCATGAATTTAATATTTGAGAATATAGAAAACAGACTGTAAATGTCGGGTGGAAGTGGTAGAGAAATGGATTCGCTGTATTTCACTTAAATTTCAGAGGATATATAATGAATTGAGTTTACAAAAAACTGCATAAACTTTCAAATATGGGATGTGACAGAAGTACCATTACTAATACATCTATTAATCACATTAGAGCTTACTGCATGAATAACCATGATTTTTCTCTTCGATATGATAGACCATCTTTGATGATGAAGAGATTTAAGAGGATCTCAAGTTCAATCTCACTTATGCTCTTGCACTTACACTAATGTGGAATATAAGTGTAGTTACAGTTGTTTTTTTCTTACTCTGTACTTTTTGTATTGGAAGTATAGTTATCTATCTGGACATTTGTTATCTTCACTTTTGACTTCTCAACTTCTTAGAGTGACTGTCGTCTTGGTTATCTGGATGTGTAGGTTGCAATTGCACCATTTAAATTCCAACATTGTAATTTAATTATTCTATATCATTGTTTTTTTGCCCTATTGGTGGGGTTTATGGGGAGGGGAAAAGGGATTATCATGGGTGTGCTCTACGACTGAGCTTAAGATTTGAAGCGAATGGGCAGAGAATGAAGCAAGATTTGAAGTTTATGAAGTTATTAGCTTATCGAATTCTAAATTAGTGAACCTATTCACAATGCTTTACCTGTCTCAAACGATCTGATTTCACTCTTGTTGTCTTTTAACTCATCTGCTCTACCAACAGTTCAAGGTTTTGCATTTTCAGAACTAGCTACTAGCTTGATAGGATATGTTGTTAACTTTCCAAAACAGGTTATCGATACCTTAGATTTGATCTTTAGTAGTTCCAGTCCCTTCTTTGTTGTGTATTACTCCCCGTTTGCAAATTGTTTTGATGGACTTTGTGTAAGCTGAGTGTATAGAAATCTCTAGGACCCAAAGTCTGAAATTGTCAATATTTTAAGGACTAAAAGAATATATTTTTAAATAATATAACTCAATTGGATGATGATTTATAATCATTAAAACATCAGTTGGTAGCTTCAGTACAATATATTTGAGTTTGACATTTGAAATAGCAAACATGATATTCAATTTTTTATAACTGCAATATTTACCATCTTTTGAGGAGTATCTGCTTTTACTATGTCATGGTAGTTTTCATTGTTATATTTACATTTTAATCTACAAACATGGGATTGAGTAAAATATACTGGACCTTCTAGTGTTGTTAAAGCCAATAACAGGTTAGTTCCTTACGTGGCATATCTCTAAAGTATTTATTTTTTTGATATCATAAATAATCAAAATCTTAATGCTTCAAAAGTCGTAAGTTTTGCCAATTAGGTGGTAAATTTTATTAGAGTGGATTAATCTTCCTTGCCGAATTTCTTAGCCACTTCATCTAATTCAAAATCATAAAATGTTACAACTATATATTAATGATAGTAGAAAAGAAATAGTTAAAAGGATGTAAAAAAGATGCATAATAAGTTTAATATTTGAATAGTTAAAATTACTTATAATTTGTAAAATTTCTAGCTAAAGGTTTGAAGTACCAGTGTTTCAATTCTAATGTGAATTGGAGCAGCACACCCCAAATACTAGCATTAAGGTGTGAGAGATCAAAACTACAAAAATGCAACATCAGCTCCCCACCACACTCGACAGTCATCAACCTTGATAGCTCTATTTGGGTAGCTTTCACTTTACCACAAGTAGGTAGCTCTTAGCCAGATAGGCCTTCACGGCACGATGTGCATAGATAGTGATGTGTGGCTTTGATATCATTGATACAAACTTGGGAGAAACACACCCCATAAGGTAGCTACTTAGGTGGGAGAATCCAAGGTTATATAAGACCTACATCAACTCCCCATTTAACCTAGGTGAGACTTTTTGTAATAGGATCATAACAATTATCTAGAAAAAGCACTAAAAAGTTAATTTAAATATTAACTTTTATATAGAATTTGAGCAGGAGTTAATTACATACACGAATTTGTCTTAAAAAAATAGTTCCACGAGTTGTAAAAGGGAACTTTTCCCCACAACTATTTCAGAAAGTTACCGCGCTTAGTATCTAAAATTGTTGTATCATCCAAAACTAGAAGAACCATACAAAGATGTTGAATAAGAGTCACCATAACGTAAAAAGGAACCAAATCCAGGCTCACGTATCCCATACATGCTCGGGGCTAACTCTTTGTGGTTGCTAATGAACTCTTGCACAAAAACAAGTGAATACACAATTATAAGCTAGTTGGGTCCTTCTTTTATCAATATTTTTATCCTTTAACATTTTGTTTCTCCCAATGTTTTAACGATACATGTGGAGCCGACATACCCTATAACGAGGAGACCTCAAACTAGTGATAAATCTAAAAAGGGACAAGATATGACCGAATAATTTCTAATACCTAACTAAGGGTTTTGGTTTTGATTGTACATCTATCTCTAATTTATTTAGATAAAAGTGTTAAAAGACTAATCAATTTAATCAGAATATTAGTAACAATGATTCTGCTTATAATACTAATTTAAGTTTGATGTACTGGTACAAAATAGCAGAGAATTTGAAGTAAATAAATCATAACAAGTTGAAAGTCCTAGATTTCTATACTCCAACTATCAATAGAATGCAGAGGATGAGATTTCCTCTTGTTTGCACTTGGATGATCTATGGTGATACCAAAAATGAATAGTTCACTGGATAAAAAGACTCACCTGCAATTGATCATTGTTAAACAAAATTGAAACAGTCTATAAAGATTAGAGAAAATAGCTTGTACAGTATAAACACCTGAGTTTTGTTTTATTCTTATGGTGTACAATGCACGTGGAATAAAATCCAGGAAAGTGCAAAGTTTTAGGAATTCAAGATTGCACTGTATGATGATACATTATTGACTTCCAGGTATTTGAGTGGGCCATAAGTCCACCTTCTATTTAAGATCAGAGTTGATAGGATTGGGAGGATGAGTTCATACATCTAGATTTTGTTGCTTGGGAGGCTAGTAGGTTATCCAAACTATTAGGATGTATTTGTACGTACTAGCAGGTGTTGCAACTATTGCCATAGAAATTTTATGCTACTTTTGTGCATTTCTGATTTTTTAGGCTCACTAGGTTGTTGCATGATTGTATGAAGGCTTCTTGTTGTGTGTGATAGCAGTTGTTTATTGTATGTATTGCCATAGGATTTTGTTGCTAGATTTTATTTCATGTATGCTTCACTTGTTGTTGCAGCAAAAGCTTTGGAGAGGCATAATAGTCACTTACTGTTGCAACAGGACTCCATATTGTCCCGCAGTTTATAGTTTGTTTTGTTTGATGGTGGAGCAACATTAGTTGTCAGACTCATTAAATTTTACTATTTAGTATACTCCATAAATCATTAAAGATGTCCATAGCCTCAGCCTTGAGATACTTCAAGCTTGACTATTAGGTACATTCTGAATTAGACCAGAAAGATGCTTCTTTGTTGTTTTGCATGAGCATATCTACACCTTAGAGTAAAAACGTAGTGGTGCTTCATATAGGGGATACCAACCAATTAGAATTATGGCTTATATAATCATTGTTGGTAAAATTTAGAGCATATATAGTGTTTGCTCCAATATTTTAATCTGGTTTGAGTTTTATTTGTCTGTGTTTTACTATCTTTTTGTCCTGAGTCAGGGGTCTATCAGAAATAGCCTCTTTACTTCTTCGAAGGTAGTGGTATGGTCTGCATACACTATCTAAGACCTCAAGTGCATTATTGGTGTTATATGTTAATTTTTGTTCTTCAATATGCTCTTTTGAAGTCTTTGTGGAGTGAAGAGCTTTGTTTATTTCCTTTTTTCTTTTTCTTCCTTGCTCGTTATAGTATGATACACGATTGCCCAACTTATCCTCTTTATTCTTTTTATAGGTGTCCTTCCAATATTCTAAATAGAAATTAAATATGTTGTCATTTAAGTGCTAATTGAAATTGTTTATTCTCTTTTTATTGGTGTCCAAAATGAAGAAGGGGATGAAGAAAGAAGTGATGAAGAAATTGACCTTGAGAAGATTTTTAAATTGTTGAGAAGTGATGAAGAAATTGACCTTATATATATATATATATACTGATCATTTTTATATTGAATTTCATGAAACTTATCGTCACTTTAACTTGATACTATATGGGAAAACTAATGATCTTTTGACTTTAACATTTTGCTTTTGGATTTAGATTACTAGTTTGTTGCATATTTTAATTTGGATTATTATTAATGAAAGATTTTGTTGTGGTGCGTATATATAATTATTTATTAATATAATTTAATATATATATATATATATATATTTAGAATATAGGGGTGACTATTTCATCTAAACCGTCAATTGCTAGATGAAGTAGTTGCAATAGGTAGCAAAAGAATGCTGCAAAAGACCCCAAAACCATTGCAATAGGTGTCAAGAAAATTGCAATTGGTAGTGAAAAATCATTGCAAAAGATCAAATAAGTGTTGCAATAGATATCCGAAAATTATTGCAATAGGGTTATTGCAATGTTTTTTTGTCGTTGCAATATAGTCTATTGCAACGGTTCTTAACCATTGCTATAGACAATTGATGTGTGAGCAAATGCTAACATATTTGAGGCTTTTAACTGAGAATAATTGCAAAGTCTTAAGCAAATTTTATCATTTTTTATTGTTTTCTCTTTGATATTGCAGTAAAAGTCGAGATACAAGAGAATCAGCAATTATGGGAGTAAAAGAGTTGATTTCTGAGCAAGTAGAGAAGGAAGAATAACTGATGACTTGTCTGATAAGTCGTCAGCCTTGTGATAAGCTATCAAAGTTACCGTCAGGCTTAGACAGAGAATGGACTTCAGCTGGAATGTGTGACGACATCTGTGATAGGCCGTCAGAAGTGTGATAAGCCATCAAGCTCGTCGTCAGGCTTAGGCAGGGAAAGGATTTGAAGTGAAGAAGTGACGACATCTCTGATAAGTTGTCATATGTCTAATAAACCGTCAAGCCTCATCGTCAACCCAAGGCAGAGATTATCAAAGTGAAGAGGAGCTGACGACATTCCTAATAAGCCGTCAGACTCCTGATAAGCCGTCACACACGTCGTCACCTGTTCGAGAAAATACTGTGATCTATGATTTTGTTTCCATAATTAGACTGAAGTATTTAAAGCATATGTTAGGGTTTTCATTCATCATCTTGGACATCTGGAACTCACATTTTGAACACTTTTCTCTCTATTTTCTGAATTTAATTCTTTAGAGAGATTATTACAATTGTTTTGGGATTTTCTACTGGATCAAATCTGAGAAACTCTTGTTACTATTCATCTTGCTGTAAGATCATCTATCTAAGTATGAATTCAACTTATTGTCTTGCTTATTTTATTATGAGTATTTAAATTCCAATAACTCGAGTTGTGGGATCTATGGGTTTAGGTTTGTAACGTAACTAAGTGTTCAAGATTCTAACGATGGTAGTAACTTCTTGTTAATTATATTATTTTACATGTTGAATGTTGGTTACAAACAATAGACTTTGTGTACGGGTGATTTGCTTGAGATAAGAAATCAACCCTAGTAAGAAGTGAATTATCAACAGGGACTTGGAAGCATTAAACTTCCATTTAATAATTAATGTTGTAACAAGATTAATTAACTTGGGATAACATCCTATTATGAAATATAAATTCCCTAAGTTCAAGAGAATTAGGTAATTAAATGTCTAAATAGGTTGAGAAACATTTAGACATAACTTCGACGAGGATAATCTGTTGTTCCTACCTACCACAAGAATCTTGAACCGTTACCAGCGTCTGTTAAATCCCAATACCCATAGTGAACATAACTCTGGCTTTCCTTATCATATTGATTTTAAACACTGAACTGAGAAGTAATTATTTATTACACTTCCAAAAAAACCCATTCATAAGAAACTGGTAACTATCAGTTGATTAACCCACAGATAACTCAAATTCACACCCTATTCCCTGTGGGATTCGACCCCAACCTAGTTGGGTTATATATTGACAACGATCTCTTATATTCTCGTAAGAGAGGTATAGTTTGAGTGTTATAAAAAATGGCACCGTTGCCAGGGAATACGATTGTAAATTGAAGTTTGTGTGCTCTAATTGATTGTTCGTCAAGTTTCCTAGTTTTACGTTTAATTGTTGTTTTGTTTTTTGCAGGATTTTGTGTTGTATGCCAAGAACCAAAAGTTCTGGAGTACCATTATTACCATTTAATTCGAAACCACAACTAATCGACCGAATGGCAGACCAGTAGGAGGCTGACAAGTTAGCAGCCTTAGCTAGAGCTCAGGTGAATGTGCAGAATGTCGGTCAACAAGTATGGGATCCAAATCCTGAGAATAAAGATTTGGGAGACGAGGAGTTGCTGAAACCTGGTAACCCAAGGCGTGCAGAGCAAATAGCTACACCAGTCCAGCGTAATGCTAACAGGAACCGTCCGTTTCGAGGAAGGTAAGATCACTAGCCGGTACAGTATGACCTCAATGATGATGATGATGAAGGAAAGGATGGAGAAGGTGCAACGGGTGCAATTATTCCTCCACCGTTAGAACCTGGGGAAAAATTCAACATTACGAGTACTATGATTCAACTCTTTAAGCTGAAGGAGTTGCTTGGTGGCCTTCCTGGGGATGATCCGAACTTGCATCTGGTGAACTTTGTCACTATCTGTAAATATTTTGATAACCCAGGATTGGGTTAGAATATTATCCGTTTGAGATTATTTCTGTTGTCTCTGTCTAGTTAGGCAACATTGTGGCTTAATGAGCTGACACCCGATTCTATCACCAACTGGAGACAGTTGAAAGGAGATTTCCTTGAAAGGTTCTTTACACCTTCTAGGAGAGAACAGTTAAGGGATGAGATCAGTAACTTTAGATAGATCCCAACTGAAGCCTTACATAAAACCTGGGAGAGATTAAAATAGAAGTTGACGCTGTGTCAGAACCACAATATGATGGATATACACTTGATGGAGACTTTGTACAGGGCTCTTAACTCTGTGACAAAAACAATTATAGTTAATGCTGCTGGTGGTTCGTTTGTTGATTTTACATTCCTAGAGGCTTTATAAATGCTAGAGAGAATGACCAAATAGAGTCGGGCATGGCATACCAGAAAATCTGTGGTAGCAAGCCCCACTGTTTCTATGGGTATGACTGTGAAACAATGCAGAAGAGACGAGGAGCGTGATCAAGATATGGCTCACCTAGAAACACAGAAGGACTTGCTAACCAAGCATTTAATATCAGGTAAAACTAAGAAAGTGAATGCTGTGGGATCGTAGGGCAAAGTGGAGTCTGACTCAGAAGAAGAGGTGAACTATGTAAATAATCAGGGGGGTTTCCGAGGCAATAGCCAAGTAAATAATTTTCGGACTTACTATGACAAGGCTGGATATAAGAATTAGGAGCAAGGAAATTGAAGGAGCAATAATGATAGGAGCGGGCTGTATGTCCCTCCTGGAAATCGTGAGGATGCTAGAAAAAGTTCTGAAAAGATATCCATGGAGAACATGATGGCCAAATTGTTAAAAGTAGTGGAGGTTACCAACTCAGGGGTAACTACCATGAAGACCGATCTGTCGTCTATTAGTTAGTTGGTAAACTCGCACTCCACTGTGATCAAATAGATGGAACAACAAATGAGCCAACTCTCCCTAGCGCTGAACCAGAGGAAGAGTGGAACATTACCTAGTGATACGGTCAAGAATCCACGGAATGATGGCTCATGTATGGAGACTACCACTAGAAGTGGTAAGATATTATCTGGCCCTTCTGTGGGAAAAAATATAGTTGATGAGGTAGTTGATGATGAACCAGAAGAAGGTGGTCTAGTGGAGGATGAGAAGCTGGACAACCCTGCGGATGCTTTAGAAAAGGGAAAAGAGAATGAGAATGAGGTAGTGGTTACCACTATTCCAAAACCATCACCTCCCTTTCCTCAATGATTAAAGAAAAAACCCGATGATGCAAAATTCAACAAGTTCATGGCAATGGTCAAGCAATTGATAGTGAATGTGCCATTGGTTCAGGCACTAGAGCAAATGCCAGGATATGCTAAGTTTATGAAGGATCTGTTGACAAAGAAAAGGGCAGTAAGCTATGATCTGGTGGACAATCTCAACCATTGCAGTGTCATTTCTACACGATCCTTAGTGCAGAAGAATGCCGACCCTGGAGCATTGACTATTCCATGTACAATTGGGCCTCTCGATATGGCTAAGGCCTTATGTGATGTGACGGCGATCATAAATCTGATTCCACTAGCCATATATAGAAAGTTGGGTTTGGGAGATCCGACCCCAAAAAACCTGCGACTGGTGATGACGGATAGGTCTGTGAAGCGGCCAATAGGAATACTACATGATGTATTGGTAAAGGTGGCCGACTTTATACTTTCTGCTGATTTTGTAGTCCTTTTCTATAATAAGGACTTTGAAGTACCCATTATTTTGGGTAGACCATTCCTCGCGACTGGGAGAGTGATAGTAGACATGGAGCTAAATGAGCTGAAGTGAAGCTCAATGACAAAGAAGCAAGATTCGTAATGCAATCACCCATGACACAACAAAAAAAGATGAGTTTTTTCTCAATCGTGGATGTATTCTATGAAGATGGTAAAGAGGTATCAAAAGGTTGTCTTGACGAAGTTTGAGTAGTCAAGATAACCGAGTCGTGCTGAGATAATAAATTAGGCGCTGCTTGGGGGGAAACCCAAGGTATTTTGTTGTTTGTATTTGTATTATGTGATTGATATCAGATCTTTGCACCCATGGTTCCACATGTATGTTTCTAACTCTCTTGTTTTGATTTGACGCATTGGGGACATTGCATGATTTTAAGTTGAGGGTGGGGCTACTTGTGGGTGTTGATGTCCTCTTGGGGTTTTTGTTGCCGTGCCTCTTTTCCCCGGAGTCTTGTTCCTAGTAGAGACGGCATATTTAGGCGTATTGTGATTTGTTGTAAAATATTGTAGTTGACTAGGAGAAATACAAGTACCTTAGGCAGTTAACATGTTTTTGTTAATTTTTGAACACCTCTCCAATAGTTTGTTTTATAACTATGTGATATTCATTTATGTGTGACCACTGTGCATCTGGTTATGGCATTAGTACTAGTGACATAATAACCATTGCTAAACAAATGCATCAACCGAATGGGTAGTATCTTTTGGTGTACCTTTGTGCCATGTGTGTGTGAGATACTACCTAGTTCCCGCTGTGTGTTAAATCCAGAACTTGCCCGGTTAGTCTTGCCTTTGTTGAAGGATAGGGGTTAGGAAAGGATCATAGGCCATTTTGATATTAGCCCACTTTTAACCAAAATGACCTTTCCTGTATGCATAATATCCTTTGATCCCTATTTTGAGCCTGAATAGCCTATTTCTTTTTATGACACCTATAACCGTCCCATTTATATCATTATGAATCTTTTGGCCCTGGTCCTCCTTGGACACTGTGTACCTTGACTTAGGCAAATGGCCTAAGTTGAGAGTAGCAACCATAGGGTTGTGTGATGCAAAATGAGTATGAAGAAAGGTAGAATAAAAGAAAAGAATAAAAAGCTGGGTGCGGTGGAAAAGAACAAGAAAAGAAAAGTTGTGAAAAAAGGGTGATTCTAGAAAAGACCGCACCCATCCTGAATATGTGTGATCAAGAAAAGAGAAGAATAGAAAAAGGCTAATGAGTGAGACCCTAAAAGCTAGTATAGTTTCAAGGAGGCTTAGTCACTTTAAATATCATCGAGTATTATACCATCCCCTAGCCTGCATTACAAGCCAAAGAGAAAACCTATAGTGATTCTAGCTGACCTGTCTGGAAATCTTGGTAATGAAAATAAGGGCAAGCCTATGGTATTCGGCATACACTGATTGGAACCTCATTTTGAGAGTGAGTGTATTTTGATTGTCCCCCTGGTTACATAGGTGATATCTGATATAAGTGAAGTGGGAGTTCTTTGTATTGAGAGAACACTAGTTACATTGCTAAGTGCTAACTTGTTTGGATAGTGTAGTCTTGGTACATGCATGGTTGTTGTTGCTGAACTGATGCCATATCTTGATTCCTATGTGTCATATTGTTTTTCTTCAATAACATACACTATTTTTTTAAATTGATTGACCTTGGAGATGGTGAAGATGATTTGAGATAATATAGATGGTTAACTGCAGAATGTGCATTGTATCCTTTTGGTTGTGTTTTAGTTGCTTGAGGAAAAACAATTGTTTTAAGTTGAGGGTGTTGATGTGTGAGTAGATGCTAACACATTTGAGGCTTTTAACTGAGAACAATTGTGAAGTCTTCAGAAACTTTTGTCGTTTTTGATTGTTTTCTCTTTAATATTGCAGTAAAAGTTTAGATACAAATGAATTAGCAATTATGGGAGTAAAAGAGTTGATTTCTGAGCAAGTAGAGAAGGAAGAATAGCTAACGACTTATCTGATAAGTCGTCATCCTTGTGATAAGCTATCAAAGTTTCCGTTAGGCTTAGATAAAGAATGGCCTTCAGCTGGAATGTGTGACGATATCTGTGATAGGCCGTCAAAAGTGTGATAAGCCATCAGGCTCGTCGTCAGGCTTAGGTAGGGAATGGATTTTGAAGTGAAGAATTAATGACATCTCTGATAAGTCGTCACATGTCTGATAAGACGTCAAGCCTCATCATCAGCCCAAGGCAGAGATTATTAAAGTGAAGAGGAGCTGACGACATTCCTGATAAGCCGTCAGACTCCTGATATGACGTCACACACGTAGTCACCTGTCCGAGAAAATACTGTGATCTATGATTTTAATTCCATAATTATACTGAAGTATTTAAAGCATATGTTAGGGTTTTTATTTATCATCTTGGACATCTGGAACTCACGTTTTGAGCATTTTTCTATCTTCTGACTTTAATTCTTTAGAGAGATTATTACAATTGTTTTGAGATTTTCTACTGGATCAAATCTGTGAAACTCTTGTTGCTATTCATCTTGCTGTAAAATCATCTATCTAATTATGAATTCAACTTGTTGTCTTGCTTATTTTATTATGAGTAGCTAAATTCCCTTAACCCGAGTTGTGGGATCTATGGGTTTGGGTTTGTAACGTAACTAAGTGTTCAAGATTATAACGGTGGTAGAAACTTCTTGTTAATTCCATTATTTTACATGCTGACTATTGGTTGAAAACAATAGACTTTGTTTACGGGTGATTTGCTTGAGATAAGAAATCAACCCTAGTAAGAAGTGAATTATCAACAAGGACTTGGAAGCATTAAACTTCCATTTAATAATTAATGTTGTAACAAGATTAATTAACTTGGGATAACATCCTTTTATGAAATATAAATTCCCTAAGTTTGAGAGAATTAGGTAATTAAATGTCTAAATAGGTTGAGAAATATTTAGACATAACTTTAACAAGGATAGTCTGTTGTTCTTACCTACCACATGAATCTTGAACCGTTACTAGCGTCTGTCAAATCCCAATACCCATTGTGAACATAACTCTGGTTTTCCTTATCATATTTATTTCAAACACTGAACTGAGAAGTAATTATTTATTACACTTCCAAAAAAAACCATTCATAGGAAACTGGTAACTATCAGTTGATTAACCTGTAGATAACTCAAATTCACACCCTATTTCCTGTGAGATTCGACCCTAAACTAGTTGGATTATATATTGACAATGATTGCTTACATTTTTGTAAGAGAGGTGTAGTTTGAGCGTTATCAAAAATAGAGTCGTTGCCAAATAATACAATTGTAAATTGAAGTCTGTGTGCTCTAATTGACTGTTAGTCAAGTTTCCTAGTTTTACATTTATTTGTTGTTTTTGTTTTCTGTAGGACTTTTGTGGTGTATTCCATGAAATAGAAGTTTCAGAGGACCATTATTACCATTTTATCCGAAACCACAACTAATCGGCAGAATGCCAGACCAGTAGGAGGCTGACAGGTTAGCAGCCTTAGCTAGAGCTCAGGTGAATGTGTAGAATATCTATCAACATGTATGGGATCCAAATCCTGAGGAGGAAGATTTGAGAGACGGGGAGTTACTGAACCCTGGTAACCCAAAGCATACAGAGTAAATAGCTGCACCAGTACACCGTAATGCTAACAGGAACCGTCCATTTTGAGGAAGGCAAGATCACCAGCCGGTCTAGTATGAGCTCAATGATGATGATGATGGAATGGATGGAGCAGGTCCAACGGGTGCAATTATTCCTCCACCGTTAGAACCTGGGGAAAAATTCAACATTACGAGTACTATAATTCAACTCATTAATCTAAAGGGGTTATTTGGTGGCCTTCCTGAGGATGATCCGTACTTGCATCTTGTGAACTATGTCACCTTCTGTAAATCTTTTAATAACCCAGGAGTGGGTCAGAATATTATCCATTTGAGATTATTTCCGTTGTCTCTGTCTGGTGAGGCAACATTATGGTTTAATGAGCTGACACCCGATTCTATCACCAACTGGAGGCAGTTGACCGGAGCTCTCCTAGAAAGGTTATTTCCACCTTCCAGGAGGGTACAGTTGAGGGATGAGCTCAGTAAATTTAGACAGCTCCCAACTGAAGCCTTGCATGAAACCTATGAGAGATTCAAAATGAAGCTGACATTGTCCGCACCATAATATTATGGACATACACTTGATGGAGACTTTCTACAAGGCTCTTAGCTCTGTGACAAAACCAATTGTAGATAATGCTGCTGGTGGTTCGTTTGTTGATCTTACATTCCCAGAGTCTTTAGAAATGCTAGAGAGAATGACCAAATAGAGTCGGGCATGGCATACAAGAGACTCCGTGGTAGCTGATAACGCTCAATCTACAGCTCTCGTAGGAGTGTAAAACGGTCGTTAGCAAATATAGAACCCAACAGGGTTGGGTGTCGATCCCACAGGGAATAGCTTGGCCAACAAGTAAGCAAAATTACTAAACTTTTGGTGCAAGTCTCGTAAAAAGGGGGGATTTGTAATGTGTCACCAAAATAATTAAATAAAAGCTGAAAATAGCAAAGTAAAAGAGAAAGATTGTTACGTAAGTTGTCCACCTTCTGAGGTATACGTCTCTATTGGTTATGAGTGTGTAGAATTCTAACATGCAACTGTGTATAGAGAATTGTATTCGATGGTAAATCCAGGCGTTTTTCGACCTATTCGAGGATTATTTCACTTTAACTCTTTCGAGCTTAAAGCGTGTCTAACGGTACGAATTCTCCAAGAGGTTAGTCCAGTTACGGAACTAGCTTTTTAGTAGGGAATTTTAGGGGGTGACCCTACTACCTTGACCTTATCTCTTTTCCAGACAGATAACCTTTCTTTCGAACAAGTTAAATGTTATACTGGCGTATTCTTGCGTTTGCAACCACAAAGAATGTAGACTAAGATGAAGAGAATAATGATATAAGCAGTATACGTGTCGCGAACTCACAAACTCACAACAATAGATAGTATCTCATACGGCTTCCATAACCCCAACAGAGAAGTTTAGTTACCCATGAATGCGAAGGAGATCATGATTGACATTGTTATTATACCACAAGATTGAGTAATTTCGTGTAGCTTAGGTGGTAGGCGTGAGGCGTGAATTCCTAGGCAAAGTAACGATTCTCTTGTTGTGGAATTTAAGAATAGAAGAGTAGAAGAAGAAAAATAGAATTAATGGAAAGATTAGAAGAGTTGTAGAATTGTTTGTAGTGGAAGATGAGAGGGATGGAAGAAAGTATTGTGGTCTCCCCCCCCCCCCCAAATTCCTTCAAATCTCTAGCATGATAGGGTATTTATAATACCCATATCCTAATTCTACTAGATAAATAAAATATCTAACCAAATCCTACTAGGCTAATGTAATACTTAACCCAATTATACTAGGTTAATGTAACATCATCATAATCCAAATAAACTAATGAAATACATAACCCAATTGTACTAGGTTAATGTATCATTGTCCAAATCCAACTAAGTTACTGCAAATCCCCAAAGTCTTCAGAAATGTTGGTTTAGCCCGGGACAGATTTTCCATGCAGCAGTTTTGGTCCTTAGGCGTGTAAACTCCCTTCCCTTCCTTCGTGAGCTTTCTTTTGCGTCAAGTATGCCATAAAATGCTGAATTCTGCATCATTTATACCTGAAACTTTACTAATCATGTTTGTTAGCTCATTTACAGGAAAAAGGACTAAAAGTGCATGAAATATATACTTTGTTCTCAAAACTAGGCTAAAATATGGGCAAAATATATTGATATAGGCGTGTAAATTCGCCTATCATCAACACCCCACACTTAAAGCTTTGTTCGTCCTCGAATGAAAGACCATGTCCTTCTAAACCTCAACTTAGGGTTTCACAGCAACAACACAAAACATTTGTCAAGACAAGCACAACAATTATCAACAAAGAGTAGCTTGTTGATTATAGGTAGAAACAATTTAACCTCTAGCATAGACTCGTGATGGTGATCAACTCGCATGCAAACGTTAAGGTACAAGGAATCATATATAACTACCCAAAACTCATCAACCATGTGTGTCTCACACTATAGTACCCATAATCACTCACAAGTATAGCATATTTTTCAAACATGGGTATCAAAATGTCCTTGCTCTCACTCTCACAAAGAATTCATATGTAGCAACTAATGACCATAGGCTTGCCCTTAATGTAATACTCTACTAAATGTCAGAATGCTAAGCTTAGGATCAAGTAGGTCTTTTGATGGTTGTAATGTAGGCTAAGGGACGGGTAGGACTATTTTGGCCAGGAATAGTGACTAAGTTCCTAAGCGCTTTAATACATCACTTTGTATCATTGACACTTTTTTTTTCTTTCAACCTTTCTTTCTTTTATTCTACCACCCTTGTTCTCCTCTTTTGTTTTTCAATTTTAAGCACAACTCGCTTTTCAGCTTTCTTTTCCTTTTTCTTTTCACAACATACCTCTTATGATAACACTTTTTTTTTCATAACACATTCAAGCACCATTACAATTTATAGCATCATACTCACCCAATTTCCTCTTATGTTGTCACATGACTTTTTCACTTTAAAGCACTTAGGAGTTTGGATCAAATTACGGTCTTGAAAAAAATGGATTAGGCTTACATACAAGGTTGTCAAAGAAAATAGGCTAAAGGCTCAAAAGGGTTTAACTAGGATGATGTCCATGGGTAGGTAAAACTGAAGGTAAACAAATATAGGTTGCCAAAGAAATGCCTAAATCATATCCTAAACTTACACTCCTTATTTTTGCTTTGCATACATACCAGGCAAGTTCTAGCATCCGCCACACACATAGAATATACGATTATCTCACACACACAAGGCACATGGTCGACTTGCTTGGAAGTAATATAGACTCTCGACCCAACAAGTGAAGGAATTGAACCACACAATATGACATAATGAGTCACAACTAGAGCCTAAACGTCTCAATAGTCACAATTGTAGAACATACTCTTGTTATAATCTCATGCTGCCTATCAAAATAATTTCATGCGAAGCTAGAAAAAACAACAAAAACAAAAAAACTGAAACACGAAAAAAAAACAACAAAATAAACAAACATAGATGCGATAGAGAAGTATAGCATATGATACCGCCACCCCACACTTAAACGGGACACTGCCCTCAGTGGAAAATAAATACGAGGAACCTGGTTAGTCAGACTCTTCCTCAATGTCGGGGGTCATACCCCCTTCGTCGGAATCATCATAAGAGTCGTCGTCAGAGTTCTCCTCCTCATCAGAGTTTGGAAAGCGTCGATCGTCATCAGTCGGCACATCATCATCTAGAGGTTCCTCAAAGTATGTACCTACTCCACACATCTCCCGTGCATGAATATTCATTGGATAGTCATGGTCCAGCTGTTGGAGCTCTGCAGCAGTGGGAACACGACCTCCGCTCATCATTGTAAACCTCATCATGCCGTACATATGGCGGGAGAAACTCTCATCCCGAGCATGTCTCTCTGCCGTAGTAAGGTTGATGCCATGTGTTGATTCAGCATCTTTGACCTTTGTGAGGTCAACCTTCTTCGGATTATGTGGGAGTTTATGATCAGCTGGTTCCTCTTCGATATCCTCCTTCCGTAAGATTGCTGTCAACAGATTTCCAAACGTGAAGTGGGACCTTTTGTGGAGTCTGGCCTTCCTCATGGTAGAGCGAATGATTGCCCCAGAGTTGATAGGGACATTCGTCATCAAAGCATAGACCAAACACACTCTATCTCTTGATATCTTGGTGTATTGAGTCCCAAGAATAAGGCATGAGTTGACAATACGCATCCAGATTCTTGCTTCCCTATTCAGTGAAGCATAGGGGAAGGTGTTGTGTCGCCCTGTGTCTTTATGTCTGCCCCACCTTGCCATCGATCTACTTCCACAAAGTGTGTGTCTAATTGCTCTATAAGGAGGCCTGCTGTACAGCTCTTTGAATGGTGCTGGGTCGATCGAAGGTAAGCCAAGAAAAGAGTTGATCCAGTCCGCGTTGAGCTGTAACACTTGGCCCCGAATTTTGACTTCGTTGCCTGTTGTTTTCGGTGACCAGTTGGCGTAAAACTCTCTTGTCAAATCAAGATTACATTCTCCCATATCGCAGAAGATGAAATCCAGCTTCAATGCCATGATTTTCGCCAACATACGCGGCTCCTTCTTCGCTAAGGTGTCCTTGTTGATCAGGTCGACGTGAACATATCTTCTTGCTTTGTTGTTCCTGTACCATTCTTTGGCTTCCTCCTCAAGAACCCATTTTATTCCAAATATTCTGCGGGGTAGTTGTGTTGAGGATGATTCTCCTTGGTCCTTTCTACCTCTCTTCTTGCCCTTTTGGGAAGTGGTAGCCTTCTCCTTGCCTTGCCTCGCTTTAGGTGCCATTGTACCTGAGACTAGAAATAGTGTTAATGGCACCACAATCTCAGTTGATACAATCTATAAACAAGCAGTAGGGGTACCACCCCACACTTAGTTTTGTTGACACAAATCAGTGAAGTGAAAGTGGTCGATTACTCAGATTTCGTCGACATACGTTTAAGGATTATATTCCGACAAGAAAATCAGTAATGTATTACTACTTGCAGTCATTGCACTACTTTCATGTTAGATATAACAACACTACTACATAGGGGTTGTAACATGGTATGGATGTTTTCAATAATCGCAACCTCCTAAGTCGGTAGGCAACTATAAGGCTTATCCCGATGAACGGGATAGTCTAGCATGTAAGTATCCAAGTAACAAGATCATAGCATGATAGTCAATTTTCATCACCATAGCAATTCCGCAAATCGTATAACAATGCTATTAAAACCAAATTCAAGTCGGAAACAAGTCAAGATTTTCCTACGTATATGTTTACTCACATGATTTTGTATCAACGATCAAAATACATGAACATCACCAATCAATATTATATGATGTAGCAATTTATAATAGACATAGCAACGTAGTACTTTCGAGAAATAAATGAAGAATAAGAGAGTACTTACTTGCTTGAAGCTTTTGGAGATGGTTTTGTGAATTGGAAGAGCAAAAAGAAAAATTTTGGGATGGTTTGGAGAGGGAATACGGCGCCTTTAGGTTAATTTCTAGTGTGGTTATGTTTCAAGACTAAGTCCCCTTTATATAGGAAGAGAATGGGTCGGGTTTTGACCGATTTACAATCGGTTTTGGAGACAAAAATGCTACATATGCGGCGCATAATGCTTGGCATAGTCATGGTATATGCGGCGCATAGTCTATGGCATTTAGGGATATATGCACCGCATATTCTATGGCATATGAGATCCTGAGACCTAATGCTATAGCATAGGCGGCGCATAGTCAAAAGCACACTTAGGACTGGGCGGCGCATAGTGTATAGCACACTAGATTCCGAGACCTTAGGCTATAGGATAGGTTGTGCATCGTTCGTGGTCTAGTTTTACCTAGGCCTAGCCTTCCTCGATGCCTAGTTTGGCATGATCAATGCTCAATCCATAGCCTTATGCATCACTATTCCTAACTTACCAACTTTACCATACAATGCGTCCAAATCGTCAATTGAAATCAATCTCCTCGTTGAATACCTCTTGCACCTATTTTTGCTTAAAACCAAATGAAAACGATTAGTACGATGGGTTGCCTCCCACCAAGCGCCTTAGTTTTGGTCGTGGCACGACTCTTATTTTTGGATTTTCATTATCAAAAGCAAAACAAGTAAAAAAAAGAACGATAAAATGATAAAACGATGGGTTGCCTCCCATCTAGCGCCTTTTTTATTATCGTGGCTCGACATAGTTACCTCGAGTACTTAGACTTCGTCGAGATAAGTGATGGACATAGAATTCATCGAGTCAAGAGGACCGATATAAGGCTTAACACGTTGGCCATTCACCTTGAAGACAACACCATTATTGTCTTCCAATTCGACTACTCCAGATGAGTAGACTTGGATAACTTTGTATGGACCAGACCACTTAGACTTTAACTTACCTGGGAAGAGCTTCAATTTGGAGTTGAAGAGAAGTACCATATCACCCCTTTGGAAGTTTCGTCGAACAATCCGCTGATCATGATACTTTTTCATCCGCTCCTTGTATAGGTATGACCTTTCATATGCATGGAGACGGAATTCATCCATCTCGTTCAGTTGCTCCATCCTCAGCTTCATTGCATCATCCCAATTCAAATTCAATCGCTTCAGCGCCCACAATGCCTTGTGTTCGAGCTCGATGGGTAGATTACAAGCCTTCCCATAGACTAGTTGATAAGGACACATGCCAATGGGTGTCTTGAATGCAGTCCTATACGCCCATAGTGCCTCATCTAGCTTTCGAGACCAATCCTTTCTATTCGCATTAACCGTCTTTGCAAGGATTTGCTTGATCTCGCGATTGGAAACTTCTACTTGTCCACTAGTTTGGGGATGATAAGGCGTAGCTACCTTATGTTGCTTGACACCATACTTGGCCAAAACTGATTTGAATAGCTTGTTGCAGAAGTGAGATCCTCCATCACTTATGATAGTACGTGGTACTCCAAAGCGAGAGAAGATATTCTTCTTTAAGAATGCTACAACACGCTTTCCTTCGTTGTCGGCCAATGCTACAGCTTCTACCCATTTCGAAACATAATACACAACAACCAAGATGTACTTCATTCCAAACGAATTCACGAATGGACCCATGAAATCAATACCCCACACATCAAAGAGTTCTACCTCAAGAATTTTGGTCATGGGCATTTCATGGTGTTTTGAAATCGCACCTTGGCACTGGCATTGGTCACACCTTCTAACATAGTCGTAGGCATCTCTAAATATCGAAGGCCAATAATAACCACTTTGCAATACTTTTCTGGCCGTCCGATCGCCTGCGTGATGTCCTCCAACTTGCGAAGTGTGGCATGCTTCCAAGATAGTAGGCACCTCTTCATGGGATATACATCGTCGAATGATACCATCCGCACATCGTCGAAACAAATAAGGCTCATCCCAATAGTAGTGCTGTACGTCATGCATAAACTTCTTCCTTTGGTGGTAAGATAAATTGGCAGGTATCACATTACTCACCACGAAATTTGCAAAGTCGGCATACCATGGTAATTTCTCCATTGTTGTCGCTAATATATTTTCGTACGGGAATGCATTATCAATCTGAATTTCAGGTTGCGTCACATGCTCATTCTCAAGTCGAGATAGGTGATCAGCCACTTGGTTCTCGCAACCTCGTCTATCTTTGACTTCGAAATCAAACTCTTGCAGCAGCAATACCCATCTAATCAACCTTGGTTTTGCATTCTTCTTTGTCATTAGATACCTAAGAGCTGCATGGTCTGTATGAACGATCACCTTAGTACCCAATAGATAGGCACAAAACTTCTCAAATGCATACACAACCGCTAGGAGCTCTTGTTCAGTAACAGTGTAGTTTCTTTGGGCTTCATTTAGGACCTTACTCGCATAGTAGATAGGATGAAATAATTTCTCCTTTCTCTGACCAAGAACAGCACCAACGGCTCCACCACTAGCATCACACATGACTTCAAACGGGAGAGACCAATCTGGTGCTACCATAATAGGGGCTTCAATGAGTTTTCCTTTAAGGCATTCGAATGCATTTAAGCAATCGTCATTGAAGTAAAACTTTGCATCTTTCTCCAATAGTTTGCACAATGTACTCACAATTTTGGAGAAGTCTTTGATGAACCTACGATAGAAACCAGCATGGCCAAGAAAACTACGAACTCCCTTCACCGAAATTGGAGGCGGTAGCTTCTCAATAACCTCAATTTTTGCTCGGTCAACCTCTATTCCTCTTTCAGAGATCTTGTGCCCAAGAACGATTCCTTCTTTTACCATGAAGTGGCACTTCTCCCAATTCAGCACAAGGTTGAACTCTACACATCTTTGTAATGCCATGCTCAAGTTTTCCAGGCATGCTTCAAAAGACTCACCAACAACTGAAAAGTCATCCATAAATACCTCCAAAGTGTCTTCAACCATATTAGAGAAAATAGATATCATACAACGTTGAAAGGTGGCTGGTGCGTTACATAACCCGAATGGCATACGTTTGAAGGCAAACGTACCATATGGGCATGTAAACATTGTCTTCTCTTGGTCTTCGGGTGCAATAAAAATCTGATTATAGCCTGAATAACCATCCAAGAAGCAAAACCATCCTTTCCCCGCTAATCGATCTAGCATTTGGTCCATAAATGGCATTGGGAAGTGATCCTTGAGTGTCCAAGAATTCAGCTTGCGGTAGTCCATGCATACTCTCCATCCAGTGACGGGCCTGAGTGGAATAAGTTCATTCTTTGCATTCGCGACCACCGTCATACCTCCTTTCTTGGGAACACATTGTACAGGGCTTACCCATGTACTATCAGAAATAGGATACACAACTCCTGCATCTAACCACTTGATGATCTCTTTCTTCACCACTTCTTGCATAGGTGGGTTTAGACGCCTTTGATGCTCAATGGTGGGTGTGCAATTTTCTTGAAGCTGAATTTTATGTGTACAAATCCCAGGTGGAATACCAATAATATCCGCAATGGTCCATCCAATAGCTCTAATATACTTGCGTAGAATAACAATAAGAGCTGCAACTTGTCGCTCACCCAAATCGGCTCCCATAATGACTGGAAGAGTGTTTCCGCTTCCTAAGAATGCGTACTTCAAATGACTTGGCAGCTCCTTCAATTCTAACGTGGGTGGCTCTTCAATAGATGGCTTAGCTGGTGGTGTAGGCCGATTCTTGAGATCAAGATCTATCTTCTTGGGAGTATAGCGATATGTTCCTAATCCCGATAGAGCACAAATGGCTTCTTCAGAATTTTCAGCATCTTCACTCTCTCCATTCATGACACAACCTCCAAGGGATCATCAATAATTTGCTCTTCTTCAAGTAGTTCTTTCGGATCATCAAGGAAAACATCAGCCACCAAGAATACACTAAGATCTTTGGGTTGATTCATTGTTTTACAAACATCAAAACGAACCACTTTGTCATTTATTCGGAATGAAAGTTCATTAGCTCTCAAATCAATGAGCACACTTCCTGTAGCAAGAAAAGGGTGCCCTAAGATTATGGGAACCTCAGAATCTGCTTCACAATCCAAGATGACAAAGTCTGCTGGAAAGATAAATGAAGAAACTTTTACCAAGACATCGCATAGAATACCAACAGGTCGTTTTACCGACCTATCTGCCATGACGAGCCTCATATTGGTTGGAGTAGGATCTCCTAACCCCAACTTCTTGTAGATCGATAATGGCATCAAATTGATGCTGGATCCTAAGTCACATAATGCTTTGGCAAAGTTCAAAGATCCGACGGTGCAAGGAATAGTGAAAGCTCCGGGGTCGGCCTTCTTCTGAACTATCGATCGGGTAGCAATTGCACTACAATGATGCACATCGTCTTTCAGCTCATAACTTGCTTCCCTCTTCTTTGTCAAAAGATCCTTCATAAACTTCGCATACCCAGGCATTTGTTCAAGTGCCTCCACCAATGGAACATTAATGGTCAGTTGCTTTAACATAGTCATGAATTTGTTGAACTTAATGTCATCCGCCACCTTCTTCAATCTTTGGGGAAAAGGTGGTGGTGGGTATGGAAGTGTTCTCTCCATGGTTTTCTTCTCCTCTTGCTTCTGTTTTTCCAATTTTTCAGGCTGCACGTCACTGGGCGTGACGTCCTTGACGTCAGGACTGGTTGTTGCGGCATCTTCTCCTTTTGCGTTATCATCCATATCCGCAACTTCGTCAACCACTTGCTTGCCTTTTGCTGAAGGTTCCAGCACCTTACCACTTCTGGTAGTGATGGCCATGCATAACCCATCATTCCTTGGGTTTTGCACAGTATCGCTAGGTAAAGTGTCAGGCTTTCTTTGATTGAGTGCTGCTGAAAGTTGGCTCAATTACTGCTCTATTTGCTTGATTGAAGTGGAATGAGAATCAACTAGTTGTTTCATGGAGGACAAATCATTAATTACCTCAGTAACTCCCGCGCTCGTTGCTTCCACTCCTTTCAATAATTTAGCCATCATGTCTTCCATACTTCCAGAATTAGATGTGGTGGTATCACGTCTACCAGGGGGAACGTACAAACCACTCTTTTCATTGTTTTTCTTCCAACTACCTTGGTCTTTGCTTACAGATTTATCATAATAGTTCCGACCTTGGTTTCCTTGGGTATTCCCACGGAAACCCCCCTGATTGTTCAAGTAGTTGGCCTCCTCTTCCGAATCAGATTCGTCTCTTCCTTTTAGCGCCACAGCTTTCACTTTTTCGGTCTTCCCTGATAATAAATGCTTTGTCAGAAGATCCACTTGCGTTTTCATGTGCGCTAAATCTTGATCACGTTCTTCTTGTCTTCTTCTTTGGTCTGCAGTCATGCCAATAGATAAAGTGGGGCTTGCTACCTCGAAATCCCTGGTATGCCAAGCTCTACTTTGTTTCGTCATGCGATCTAGCATATTGCTTGCTTGACCAAAGGTGAGGTCCATAAAAGATCCTCCAGCTGTGTTATCCACCACTGGCTTAGTTATTGAATTCAAGGCTCTATACAATATCTCCATGAGGTGAATATTAGTCATGTGATGGTTTGGGCATCTCGCTAGCTTTGTCTTGAACCTCTCCCATGTTTCATGAAGAGCTTCAGTGGGAAGCTGACGAAAGTTGCTGATTTCATCTCTCAATTGTGCCCTTTTGGAAGACGGAAAGAATCTTTCTAGGAAAGCGTCTCTCAATTGCCTCCAATTTGTAATTGAATCAGGAGTAAGCCCATTCAACCATAGTGTTGCCTCCCCAGACAGAGACAATGGAAATAGACGTAATCGAATTGCATTCTGACCAACACCAGGATTGTCAAAAGACTTGCATGTAGAAATAAAGTTGATGAGATGCATATTCGGATCATCGCCTGCTAGTCCACCAAACAATCCCTTGAGTTGTAATAACTGAATCATGGTGCTTGTGATGTTGAACTTGGCTCCGGGCGCTAATGGTGGTGGAATTATAGCTCCAGTGGCTCCGGCACCATCAAGATCATCATCATCATCGTCGAAAGCTGGCTGCATAGGTTGGCGATCATGTCTATATCGAGCTTGTCGACCTCTTCTGTTGGTAGGTATTGTGATTTCAGCATCATGCCTTGGGTTTAGTAATTCGTCATCACCTAAATCCTCATCGTCAGGATTTGTTGCTCGTGCAGGGTTATCAATGTTCTGCTGTTGAACCTGGACTGCGGCAAGGGCAGCCAATCTTTCTTGTTCCTGTTGAGCAGCCATCCTTGCGATTTCAGCTTGTGCTTTCATTCTACCAATGCGTTGTGGTTCAGGATTGATTGGTAATAACGGTTGACAAGAACTTCGAGTATGGGGCATGCACTAAAATAAAAACCTGCAGTAGACAAAAACAAAAACTAAAAGTAAAAGTACGAGAATCTTTGACCAAAGGGTCTAGTAATTATTACGAACTTAATTGACACTTGTATTCCCCGGCAGCGACGCCAATTTTTGATAACGCTCAATCTACAGCTCTCGTAGGAGTGTAAAGCGGTCGTTAGCAAATATAGAACCCAACAGGGTTGGGTATCGATCCCACAGGGAATAGCTTGGCCAACAAGTAAGCAAAATTACTAAACTTTTGGTGCAAGTCTCGTAAAAAGGGGGGATTTGTAATGTGTCACCAAAATAATTAAATAAAAGCTGAAAATAGCAAAGTAAAAGAGAAAGATTGTTACGTAAGTTGTAAATAAAGAGAATTGAGGCGTTGGGGTTATGTCCACCTTCTGAGGTATACGTCTCTATTGGCTATGAGTGTGTAGAATTCTGACATGCAACTGCGTACAGAGAATTGTATTCGATGGTAAATCCAGGCGTCTTTCGACCTATTCGAGGATTATTTCACTTTAACTCTTTCGATCTTAAAGCGTGTCTAACGGTACGAATTCTCCAAGAGGTTAGTCCAGTTACGGCACTAGCTTTTTAGTAGGGAATTTTAGGGGGTGACCCTACTACCTTGACCTTATCTCTTTTCCAGACAGATAACCTTTCTTTCGAACAAGTTAAATGTTATACTGGCGTATTCTTGCATTTGCAACCACAAAGAATGTAGACTAAGATGAAGAGAATAATGATATAAGCAGTATACGTGTCGCGAACTCACAAACTCACAGCAATAGATAGTATCTCATATGGCTTCCATAACCCCAACAGAGAAGTTTATTTACCCATGAATGCGAAGGAGATCATGATTGACATTATTGTTATACCACAAGATTGAGTAATTTCGTGTAGCTTAGGTGGTAGGCGTGAGGCGTGAATTCCTAGGCAAAGTAACAATTCTCTTGTTGTGGAATTTAAGAATAGAAGAGTAGAAGAAGAAAAATAGAATTAATGGAAAGATTAGAAGAGTTGTAGAATTGTTTGTAGTGGAAGATGAGAGGGATGGAAGAAAGTATTGTGGTCTCCCCCCCCCCCAAATTCCTTCAAATCTCTAGCATGATAGGGTATTTATAATACCCATATCCTAATCCTACTAGATAAATAAAATATCTAACCAAATCCTACTAGGCTAATGTAATACTTAACCCAATTATACTAGGTTAATGTAACATTATCATAATCCAAATAAACTAATGAAATACATAACCCAATTGTACTAGGTTAATGTATCATTGTCCAAATCCAACTAAGTTACTGCAAATCCCCAAAGTCTTCAGAAATGTTGTTTTAGCCTGGGACAGATTTTCCATGCAACAGTTTTGGTCCTTAGGCGTGTAAACTCCCTTCCCTTCCTTCGTGAGCTTTCTTTTGCGTCAAGTAAGCCATAAAATGCTGAATTCTGCATCATTTATACCTGAAACTTTACTAATCATATTTGTTAGCTCATTTACAGGAAAAAGGACTAAAAGTGCATGAAATATATACTTTGTTCTCAAAACTAGGCTAAAATATGGGCAAAATATATTGATATAGGCGTGTAAATTCGCCTATCATCAGTAGCAAGACCTACTGTTTCTATGGGTATGACTGTGGAATAATGCAGAAAAGACAAGGAGCGTGATCAAGACATGGCTCACCTAAAAACACAGATGGACTTGTTTACTAAGCATTTACTATCAGGTAAAACTGAGAAAGTGAAGGTTGTGGGATCATAAGGCAAAGTAGAGTCTGACTCAGAACATGAGGTGAACTATGTAAACAATCAGGGGGTTTCCAAGGTAATAGCCAAGGAAATCAAGGTCGGACTTACAATGACAAAGCTGGATATAAGAATCAGGAGCAAGGAAATTGAAGGAGCAATAATGATAGGAGTAGGTTATATGTCCCTCCTGGAAATCGTAAGGCTGCTACAATAAGTTCTAAAAAGATTTCCATGGAGGACATGATGGCTAAATTGTTAAAGAGAGTGGAGGCTTCCAATGCAGGGGTGACTACCATGAAGACCGATCTTTAGTCTATCAGTCAGTTGGTAAAATCATACTCCACTACGATCAAACAGCTGGAATAACAAATGAGCCAACTCTCCGCAGCGCTGAACCAGAGGAAGAGTGGAACATTACCTAGTGATACGGTCCAGAATCCGCGGAATGATGGCTCATGTATGGCGATTACCACTAGAAGTGGTAAGATATTGCTTGGCCCTTCTGTGGGCAAAAATATAGTTGATAATGAACCAGAAGAAGGTGGTCAAGTGGAGACTGAGAAGATGGACAACCCTACTGATGCTTTAGAAAAGGGAAAAGAGAAGAAGAAAGAGATAGTAGTTACCACTATTCCAAAACCATCACCTCCATTTCCTCAATGATTAAAGAAAAAAATTGATGTTGCAAAATTCAGCAAGTTCATGGCAATAGTCAAACAATTTACAGTGAAAGTGCCATTGGTTGAGGCACTGAAGCAAATGCCAGGATATGCTAATTTTATGAAGGATCTGTTGACAAAGAAAAGGGCAGTAAACTATGAGCCGGTGGACAATCTCCACCATTATAGTGTCATTTCTATATGATCCTTATTGCAGAAGATGGCCGACCCTGGAGCATTCACTATTCCATGTACAATAGGGCCTCTTGATATTGCTAAGGCACTAAGAGATCTAGGAGAGAGCATAAATCTGATGCCACTAGCCGAGTATAGAAATCTGGGTTTGGGAGATCCGACCCCGACAAACATGCGGTTGGTGATGGTGGATAGGTCTGTAAAGCAACTAATAGATATACTGCATGATGTATTGGTAAAGGTGGCCGACTTTATACTTCCTGCTGATTTCGTAGTCCTTCACTGTGATGTGGACTTTGAAGTACCCATTATTTTGGGTAGACCATTCCTCGCAACTGGGAAAGTGATAGTAGACATGGAGTTGAATGAGCTGAAGTTCAGGCTCAATAACAAAGAATCAATATTCGTAATGCACTCATCCATGACACAACAAAAGGAGATGAGTGTTTTCTCAATCGTGGATGTATTCTATGAAGATGGTAAAGAGGTATCAGCAGGTTGTCTTGACGAAGTCTGAGTAGTCAAGATAACCGAGTCGTGCCGCAATAATAAATCAGGCGCTGCTTGGGAGGCAACCCAAGGTATTTTGTTGTTTGTATTCGTATTATGTGATTGACGTTAGATCTTTATACCTATGGTGCCATAAATATGTTTCTAACTCTCTTGTTTTGGCTTGACACATTGGGGACATTGCTTGATTTTAAGTTGAAGGTGGGGCTACTTGTGGGTGTTGATGTCCTCTTGGAGTTTATGTTGCCGTGCCTCTTTTCCCCGGAGTTTTGTTTCTAGTATAGCCGACATGTTTATGCGTATTGTGATTTGTTGTAAAATATTGTAGTTAACTAGGAGAAATACAAGTACCTTAGGCAGTTAGCATGTTTTTGTTGATTTTTTAGCACCTCTCCAATGGTCTATTTTATAACTGTATGATATACATTTATGTGTGAACACTGTGCATCTTGTTATGGCATTAGTACTAGTGACATGATCACCATTGCTAAATAATTGCATGAACCGAATGGGTAGTAGCTTGTGGTGTACCTTTATTCCATGTGTGTGTGAGATAATACCTAGTTCCCGTTGTGTGTTAAATCCAGGACTTTCCCGGTTGGTCTTGCCTTGGTTGAAGGATAGGGGTTAGGAAAGGATCATAGGCCATTTTGATATTAGCCCACTTTTAACCTAAATGACCTTCCCTGTATGCATAATATCCCTTGATCCCTATTTTGAGCCTGAATAGCCTATTTTTTATGACACCTATAACTGTCCCATTTATATCATAATGAATCTGTTTTGGCCCTGGTCCTCCTTGGTCACTGTGCACCTTGACTTAGGCAAATGGCCTAAGTTGAGGGTGGCTACCATAGGGGTGTGTGATTTAAAATGATTATGAAGTAAGATAGAATAAAAAAAAGAATAATAAGCTGGGTGCGGTGGAAAAGAACAAGAAAACAAAAAGTTGTGAAAAAAAATAATTGTAGAAAAGACCGCACCCATCCTGAATATGTGTGATCAAGAAAAGAGAAGAATAGAAAAAGGCTAATGAGTGAGACCCCAAAAGCTAGTGTAGCTTCAAGGAGGCTTAGTCACTTTAAATATCATCGAGTATTATACCATCCCCTAGCCTACATTACAAGCCAAAGAGAAGACCTATAGTGATCCTAGCTGACCTGTCTGGAAATCTTGGTTATCAAAATAAGGTCAAGCCTATGGTACTTGGCATACACTGATTAGAACCTCATTTTGAGAGTGAGTGTCTTTTGATTATACCCATGGTTACATAAGTGATGTCTGATATAAGTAAAGTGGGAGTTCTTTATAGTGAGAGCACACTGGTTACATGACTAAGTGCTAACTTGTTTGGATAGTGTAGTCTTGGTACATGCATGGTTGTTGTTTCTGAATTGATGACATATCTTGATTCCTATGTGTCACACTGTTGTTCTTCAGTTTGAGATAATATGGATGGTTGACTGTTGAATGTGCATTGTATTCTCTTGGTTGGGTTTTAGTTACTTGAGGACAAACAATTGTTTTAAGTTGAGGGTGTTGATGTGTGAGCAAATGCTAACACATTTGAGGCTTTTAACTGAGAAAAATTGCAAAGTCTTAAGCAACTTTTGTTGTTTTTGATTGTTTTCTCTATAATATTGCAGTAAAAGTCGAGATACAAGAGAGTCAACAATTATGGGAGTAAAAGAGTTGATTTCTGAGCAAGTAGAGAAGGAAGAATAGCTGACGACTTGTCTGATAAGTCGTTAGCCTTGTGATACGATATCAAAGTTTCTGTCAGGATTAGACAGAGAATGGTCTTCAGCTGGAATGTGTGACAACATCTGTGATAGGCTGTCAGAAGTGTGATAAGCCGTCAGGCTCGTCGTCAGGCTTAGGCAGGGAATGGATTTTGAAGTAAAGAATTGAAAACATCTCTGATAAGTCATCACATGTTTGATAAGCCATCAAGCCTCATCCTCAGCCCAAGGCAGAGATTATCAAAGTGAAGATGAGCTGACAACATTCCTCATAAGTCGTCACACACTTCGTCACATGTCCGAGAAAGTACTGTGATCTATAGTTTTCTTTTTATAATTAGACTAAAGTATTTAAAGCATATGTTAGGGTTTTCATTCATCATCTTGGACATCTGGAACTCACGTTTTGAGAACGTTTCTCTCTATCTTCTGACTTTATTTCTTTAGAGAGATTATTACAATTATTTTGGGATTTTCTACTGGATCAAATCTGAGAAACTCTTGTTGCTAATCATCTGTTGTAAGATCATCTATCTAAGTATGGATTCAACTTGTTGTCTTGCTTATTTTATTATGAACGTAACTAAGTGTTCAAGATTCTAACGGTGGTTGGAACTTCTTGTTAATTCCATTATTTTGCATGCTGACTATTGGTCGAAAACAATAGACTTTATTTACGGGTGATTTTCTTGAAATAAGAAATCAACCCTAGTAAGAAGTGAATTATAAACAGGAACTTGGAAGCATTAAACTTCCATTTAATAATTAATGTTGTAACAAGATTAATTAACTTGGGATAACTTCTTGTTATGAAATATAAATTCCCTAAGTTTGATAGAATTAGGTAATTAAATGTCTAAATAGGTTGAGAAACATTTTGACATAACTTTGACAAGGATAATATGTTGTTCCTACCTACCACAATAATCTTGAACCGTTACTAGCGTCTGTCAAATCCCAATACCCATTGTGAACATAACTCTGGTTTTCCTTGTCATATTGATTTCAAACACTGAACTGAGAAGTAGTTATTTGTTACACTTCCAAAAAACCCCAATCATAGAAAACTGGTAACTATCAGTTGATTAACCCGCAGATAACTCAAATTCACACTATATTCCCTGTAGGATTCGACCCCAACCTAGTTGGGTTATATATTGACAACAATCGCTTACATTCTTGTAAGAGAGGTGTAGTTTGAGTGTTATCAAAAATGGCGCCGTTGCCAAGGAATACGATTGTAAATTGAAGTTTGTGTGCTCTAATTGACTGTTAGTCAAGTTTCCTAGTTTTACGTTTATTTGTTATTTTTGTTTTCTGCAAGACTTTTGTGGTGCATTCCAAGAAATATAAGTTTTGGAGTACTATTATTACCATTTAATTCGGAACCACAACTAATCTGCGGAATGGCAGACCAGCAGGAGGTTGACAGGTTAGAAGCCTTAGCTAGAGCTCAGGTGAATGTGCAGAATGTCAGTCAAAAAGTACGGGATCCAAATCCTGAGGATGAAAATTTTGGAGACGAAGAGTTGCTGAACCCTGGTAACCTAAGGCGTTAGAGCAAATAGCTGCACCAGTACAACGTAATGCTAATAGGAACAGTCCGTTTCGAGGAAGGCAAGATCACCAGCCGGTCTAGTATGACCTCAATGATGATGATGATGGAATGGATGGAGCAAGTGCAATGGGTTCAATTATTCTCCCCATTGTTAGAACCTAGGAAAAAATTCAACATTACGAGTACTATGATTCAACTCTTTAATCTGAAGGAGTTGTTTGGTGTCCTTCCTAGGGATGATCCGAACTTTCATCTGGTGAACTTTGTCACCATCTGTAAATCATTTGATAACCTAGGAGTGGATATTAATATTATCCATTTGAGATTATTTCTGTTGTCTCTGTCTGGGGAGGCAACATTGTTGCTTAATGAGCTGACACCCGATTCTATCACCAACTGGAGGCAAATGAAAAAAGCTTTCCTAGAAAGGTTCTTTCCATCTTCAAGGAGGGTATAGTTGAGGGATGAGATAAGTAACTTTAGACAGATCCCAACTGAAGCCTTGCATGATACTTGGGAGAGATTTGAAAAGAAGCTGACGCTGTGTCCGAATCACAATATGACAGGCATACACTTGATTGAGACTTTGTACAGGGCTCTTAACTATATGAAATCCAATTGTAGATAATGCTACTGGTGGTTTATTTTTTGATCTTACATTCCCAGAGGCTTCAGAAATGCTAGAGATAATGACCAAATAGAGTCGGGTCTGGCATACCAGAGACTCTGTGGTAGCAAGCCACATTGTTTCTGTGTGTATGACTATGGAACAATGCAAAAAAGACGAGGAGCGTGATCAAGACATGGCTCACCTAAAAACACAGATGGACTTGCTAACCAAGCATTTACTATCAGGTAAAACTGAGAAAGTGAAGTCTGTGGGATTGCAGGGCAAAGTGGAGTCTAACTCAGAAGAAGAGGCAAACTATGTAAATAATCATGGGGGTTTCCGAGGCAATAGCCAAGGAAATCAAGGTTGGACTTACTATGACAAGGCTGGATATAAGAATCAGGAGCAAGGAAATTGAAGGAGCAATAATGATAGGAGCGGGCTATATGTCTCTCCTGGAAATCGTGAGGCTGCTACAACAAGTTCTAAAAAGATGTCCATGGAGGACATGATGGCTAAATTGTTAAAGGGAGTGGAGGCTACTAACTCAGGGGTGACTACCATGAAGACCAATCTGTCCTCTATTAGTCAGTTGGTAAAATCGCACTCCACTGCGATCAAACAAATAGAACAGCAAATAAGCCAACTCTCTGCAGCGCTGAACCAGAGGAAGAGTAGAACATTACCTAGTGATACGATCCAGAATCCTCGGAATAATAGCTCATGTATGGAGATTACCACTAGAAGTGGTAAGATATTACCAGGCCCTTCTGTGGGAAAAAATATAGTTGATAAGGTAGTTGATGATGAACTAAAAGAAGGTAGTCCAGTAGAGGCTGAGAAGCTGGACAACCCTGCTGATGCTTTAGAAAATGGAAAAGAGAAGGAGAAGGAGGTAGTGGTTACCACTATTCAAAAACCATCACCCCTCTTTCCTTAATGATTAAAGAAAAAATTGATGATGCAAAATTTAGCAAGTTCATGGCATTGGTCAAGCAATTGATAGTGAATGTGCCATTGGTTGAGGCACTGGAGAAAATGCCAGGATATGCTAAGTTTATAAAGAATCTATTGACAAATAAAAGGGCAGTATGCTATGAGCCAGTGGACAATCTCCACCATTGTAGTGTCGTTTCTACACAATCCTTAGTGCAGAAGAAGGACGACCCTAGAGCATTCACTATTCCATGTACAATCGGGCCTCTCGATATTGCTAAGGCCCTATGTGATCTGGGGGCGAGCATAAATCTGATGCCACTAGCCATGTATAGAAAGCTGGGTTTGGGAGATCCGACCCCGACAAACATGCGATTGGTGATAGCGGATAGGTCTGTAAAGCAGCCAATAGGAATACTACATGATGTATTGGTAAAGGTGGCCTACTTTATACTTCCTGCTGATTTTGTAGTCCTTCACTGTGATGTGGACTTTGAAGTATCCATTATTTTGGGTAGACCATCCCTCACGACTGGGAGAGTGATAGTAGACATTGAGCTGAATGAGCTGAAGTTCAGGCTCAATGACAAAGAAGCAAGATTCGCAATGCACTCACCCATGACACAGTAAAAGGAGATGAGTGTTTTCTCAATCGTGGATGTATTCTATAAAAATGGTAAAGAGGTATCAGCAGGTTGTCTTGATGAAGTTTGAGTAGTCAAGATAACCGAGTCGTGCCGCAATAATAAATTAGGCACTTCTTGGGAGGCAACCCAAGGTATTTTGTTGTTTGTATTCGTATTATGTGATTGACATCAAATCTTTGCAACCATGGTGCCACAGGTATATTTCTAAATCTCTTGTTTTGGTTTGACGCATTGGGGACATTGCATGATTTTAAGTTGAGGGTAGGGATACATGCGGGTGTTGATGTCCTCTTGGGGTTTTTGTTGTCGTGACTTTTTTCTCGGAGTCTAGTTCCTAGTAGAGCCGACATTTTTAGCTGTATTGTGATTTGTTGTAAATATTATAGTTGACTAGGAGAAATACAAGTACCTTAGGCAGTTAACATATTTTTGTTGATTTTTTAACACCTCTCCAATGGTCTATTTTATAACTGTGTGATATGCATTTATGTGTGACCACTATGCATCTTGTTATGGCATTAGTACTAGTTACATGATAACCGTTGCTAAATAATTGCATGAACCGAATGGGTAGTAGCTTGTGGTGTACCTTTGTGACATGTGTGTGTGAGATACTACCTAGTTTTCGTTGTGTGTTAAATCCAGAACTTGCCCGGTCGTCTTGCCTTGGTTGAAGTATAGGGGTTACGAAAGAATCATAGGCCGTTTTGATATTAGCCCACTTTTAACCTAAATGACCTTCCTTGTATGCATAATATCCCTTGATCCCTATTTTGAGCCTAAATAGCCTATTTATTTTTATGACACCTATAACCATCCCATTTATATCACAATGAATCTGTTTTGGCCCTGGTCCTCCTTGGACACTGTGCACCTTGACTTAGGCAAATGGTCTAAGTTAAGGGTGGATACCACTAGGGTGTGTGATGTAAAATGAGTATGAAGAAAGGTAGAATAAAAGAAAAGGATAAAAAGCTGGGTGTGGTGGAAAAGAACAAGAAAAGAAAAGTTGTGAAAAAAAAGTGATTGTAGAAAAGACCGTACCCATCCGGAATATGTGTGATCAAGAAAAGAGAAGAATAGAAAAAGGCTAATGAGTGAGACCCCAAAAGGTAGTGTAGTTTCAAGGAGGATTAGTCACTTTAAATATCATCGAGTATTATACCAACCCTTAGCCTACATTACAAGCCAAAGAGAAGACCTATAGTGATCTTAGCTGACCTGTCTGGAAATCTTGGTAATGAAAATAAGGGCAAGCCTATGGTATTCGGCATACACTGATTGGAACCTCATTTTGAGAGTGAGTGTCTTTTGATTGTCCCTATGGTTACATAGGTGATGTCTGATATAAGTGAAGTGGGAGTTCTTTGTTGTGAGAGCACACTGTTTACATTACTAAGTGCTTACTTGTTTGGATAGTGTAGTCTTGGTACATGCATAGTTGTTTTTGCTGAACTGAATCCATATCTCAATTCCTATGTGTCATATTGTTGTTCTTCAATAACATACACAGTTATTTTTAAATTGATTGACTTTGAAGATGGTGAAAATGTTTTGAGATAATATGGATGGTTGACTCTTGAATGTGCATTGTATCCTCTTGGTTGTGTTTTAGTTGCTTGAGGACAAGCAACTATTTTAAGTTGAGGGTGTTGATGTGTGAGCAGATACTAACACATTTGTGGCTTTTAACTAAGAATAATTGCAAAGTCTTAAGCAACTTTTGTCATTTTTGATTGTTTTCTCTTTAATATTGCATTAAAAGTCGAAATACAAAAGAATCAGCAATTATGGGAGTAAAAGAGTTGATTTCTGAGCAAGTAGAGAAGGAAGAATAGTTGACGACTTGTGTGATATGTCGTCAGCCTTGTGATACACTATCAAAGTTGCCGTCAGGCTTAGACAGAGAATGGCCTTCAACTGGAATGTGTGCTGACATCTATGATAGGCCTTCAGAAGTATGATAAGCCGTTAGGCTTAGGCAGTAAATAGATTTTGAAGTGAAGAATTGACAACATCTCTGATAAGTCATCACATGTCTGATAAGCCGTCAAGCCTCTTCGTCAGTCCAAGGCAGAGATTATCAAAGTGAAGAGGAGTTGACGACATTCCTGATAAGCCGTCAGACTCCTGATAAGCCGTCACACGTCGTCACCTGTCCGAGAAAATACTGTGATCTATGATTTTGTTTCCGTAATTAGACTAAAGTATTTAAAGCATATGTTAGGGTTTTCATTCATCATCTTGGACATTTGGAACTCACGTTTTGAGCACTTTTCTCTCTATCTTATGACTTTAATTCTTTAGAGAGATTATTACAATTGTTTTGGGATTTTCTACTAGATCAAATCTGAGAAACTCTTGTTGCTATTCATCTTGTTGTAAGATCATCTATGTAAGTATGAATTCAACTTGTTGTCTTGCTGATTTTATTATGAGTAGCTAAACTCCCTTAACCCAAGTTGTGGGATCTATGGGTTTGGGTTTGTAACATAACTAAGTGTTCAAGATTCTAATGGTGGTAGGAACTTCTTGTTAATTCCATTATTTTACATGCTGACTATTGGTTGCAAACAATAGACTTTGCTTACGGGTGATTTGCATGAGATAAGAAATCAACCCTAGTAAGAAGTGAATTATCAACAGGGACTTGGAAGCATTAAACTTCCATTTAATAATTAATGTTGTAACAAGATTAATTAACTTGGGATAACATCCTTTTATGAAATATAAATTCCCTAAGTTCGAGAGAATTATGTAATTAAATGTCTAAATAGGTTGAGAAATATTTAGACATAACTTCGACAAGGATAGTCTGTTGTTCCTACCTACCACAAGAATCTTGAATCGTTACTAGCGTCTGTCAAATCTCAATACCCATTGTGAACATAACTCTGGTTTTCCTTATCATATTTATTTCAAACACTGAACTGAGAAGTAATTATTTGTTACACTTCCAAAAATTCCCATTCATCGGAAACTGGTAACTATCAGTTGATTAATCCGCAGATAACTCAAATTCACACCCTATTCCCTGTGGGATTCGACCCCAACCTAGTTGGGTTATATATTGACAACGATCACTTACATACTCGTAAGAGTGATGTAGTTTGAGCATTATCAACATTATGAAGCATCCCAATAGGAGGTTAAAAATCATTGCAATGGGTCTTCTATTGCAACGGTTAATGTAACCGTTATGATAGACCATCCCTACGCTCACATATGCAACGCATGCCAAACCGTTGTGGTACATCTATGGCAAACGTTTCCTTATCTATAGCAATGATTTTTGAACCGTTGCAATAGGGGTAGTTTCTAGTAGCTGGATTTTTCCTTTCACTCCCTTAATGTGCATATTCGTTTGGATGAGATCTAATACCACAAAATATACACCAATCCTTCATCGAATCTAGACACTAAGCACAAACATAAATAATAGCCCAGAATACTGAATAATACTTATAATGAAGATAGTGAAAATATGATCAAATGCGCAATTCATATGCTAACTTTTAAATATCAAATTTTGGACAATTATAAGCGAGCAACACAAGCATTTTCACCAGTATTACAACTATAAACAAGTGCACATAGATGGATAAGTACTCAATAAATAGAGGTATGCTTTCAAATACCCATTATATTATGGCATTAGTATCCACATAAAAGCTCGTCGTCATCTCAACTTATAGGACCTCTATTATTCATTACCGTTAACACAATTAATTAATATATTAACACTTATAAAATAAGTTAAATAAAATCCCAATTTATCTTAAATGAAGCTCGACAAGTCAAATGACGGCTTAACCCTTCCTCAAAGTCTCCAAAAGATATCAATATGGTCAAATACGTATTCTACAAAAGAAAATAAATTCATGGACCATATTGTTATATGTACTTCTATTCCTTGTCTAAGAAAGTCAATTTCAAGTCTGCAAGGAAAAATTGAAATTTAATTTGAAGATCATATTATCCATAATGTAAAATATGAAATTTCATTTAAAAAAAAGCTCCAATTGACCCTTTTCACCTAGCTAAATCTCTAACTTCGTAATTTATATGTAAAAGTTTACTAAAATTAAAGTTTGCCCTTGCATCAAAAAGAGATCAAACATAAACTTAATCTAACCTAATAAACCATGTACAACCTTACAATAATACTTAGATTCATTATGTAACGATCTAAAAATTCGATGAAGTATGTGAAATTTATTATTTTTGTGTGATTTGATTGTTTTAACTCTCCCCATAGTTGTATTATGGTATTTCTGGGGTGTGAAAGTGATTGGCATGATTTTCGATGTATTTTGATATCATTTATGCAATATTGTGATTTTTGATGGCTTTGAGAGCCTTATTTTAGACTTATAGGGATATCTTTTAATCTGTACAATGGATGGCTAAACAGACTGCGTCAGCAGCTCCAAAATATTAATCTTAGGCTAGATATACCTTTGGTTCGGGTCACGTTGTTGTAGAATTGTAACATTATGGTTGGTTGTGGAAATACATCATGTGGATTCGGTGTAAAAATACATCACTTGGATTGGTTGTGGAAATACTCATTTTGAATAGTTGTGAACATTGCATCGTCATTCTCATGTCATCATACACATCATTTCACTTGTTCGTTTTACTGCTATGTGTACTTAGTTTATGTCTTATGTTATGTATGTGCTTAGAAAATACCGGAAACACTGAAATACTGGATATTGGTATCGGATATTAGATTTTATGGACCATCTTGGAAGGATCATGCCGGAAAAGAGTTGCGGATATTGGTGATCTTGAGGCTGTGTGTCAAAATTGAGGTTGTGTGCCAAACTTGAGGTTGTGTGCCAAATTTAAGGTTGTGTGCCAAACTGTAAACTGTGTGCCAAACTTGAGGCTGTATGTCTAACTTGAGGTTGTGTGCCAATACCATGCACTATCATCATCATCATCATCATTTACATTGCACCCTCTTATGGTGTTTATGTTGTGTTTGAATTGTCATATTGACTTGTCATCTACCTATTTATTCTATATCTTGGCTTGTTAATGTCTAATTGTTCTATCTTCCTTTAATTGTACTTGTTGATCTTGATTATATGTGTCCCTCTTTTGTTCTACCTGTATATGATATTGTGTATATTTTTTTCCCTATCTTGTGTGTTGTTGTATTATATATGGATATTATAGAACTGTTAGTGCAAGCGATGTGGGGTACTATTTTGGGACATTTTCTGATTGCAGGTGGCGTGCCCTTAGTGTATATTTTGTATGCTTTATTACTAGTTTTCTTGGTCGGCCTATGATACCTACTGAGTACAAATGGACCTTACTCATGTCTACTGCGCCCTTTCGGTGCAGATCCTAGCTCGAGTGCGCCTCAGCTGGCTTGACTCAGGCAGTTATTGGAGCTTCTAAGGTAGCGAGCGGTTAGACATTTATGCGTTCGGAATTCACCTCTATCTTTTTATAGTAGTTATGTCTTTATTTGTATTCGGAGACAAATATTATTCTCTTTCTCTTATTTTTCTGATGTCTTTGACTCCTAGGGTGTATTAGTAGTTCTTACACTATTGACACCTAGTTTTAGGCATGATTGATATTTTGGATAAGTTTTTTCGCATTGTTATGATTATTTATATGGTTCGACTTCATTCTAGAAGCCTTACCTTGGGATATTTCTATCTTTTTCTCTTTTTGTATCAGTTTAGGTTATAGGCTTACTTGTCAAGGTACGCCGCAATAAGAGCCATCATGAATTGTCGTGACACATTATTAATTATTAGCTCAAAATTCTCAAATTTCTATTCATACACTGTTTAAGACGGTAAAATAATTAATAAATTAATGCCAAAAATGATTTTCTTATAACATAGAGGCATTAATTACGTTCCAAAAATCAACCAAAATCTATCACCAATTAATCCTTGAATCAAAAACTTTCGATTTCTTATCTTTGGAGTTTCAAACCTCGCAACTTTGTAAATAAAAATTTTTGAAAATGCAATGGACATTCTTGAAAAATGAGCAAAATGAGAGTCAAAACAAGTACTCGATATTTATACGAGAAGAACGCATTAAAAATCATCTCAATCGAACTTCCTAACTCTCGAAATTGATATTTAGTGAATTAAAAAGAATATGAAATTTAACCCTCAGGGATCTTTGCTTTTGTGGGCCTACCTTTGCTCCAGCGGGTCCCTCTAGCCTGCAGGTCTGCACTTTGTGGGCTTTTCCCGCTTTTGCGGTCACCACAAACACCAGCATTCCCTCTCGACACTAAAAAGAGCATATCTCCTGCATGGTGAACTCAAAATGAGTAAATTCCTTTTGTTTTAGTTCTGAAATTTTTATACGGATCTAATGGTTCGGTTAAATATTAGTTGGATCTCATTTGCTTTAAGTGGTACTATTAAAGTTCAACGACTTCAAATTACACCAATATCCAAACAAACATTCGAAACTCATCCGAGACTCTCCGAATGCAAACAAATTATGCAAATTGATCATAAAACATGTCACAGACCTATTGACATATCAAATAACCATACGAGGTTGGCTTGACCAAATGTTGAATGAGGACAACTTTTATGTACTAAATTTTCAACCAATGATCCGAATCTCACCTAAATGCCTCAACAGATCTCCTATCCCAAAAATCACCTCCAGATCTAACCGAATTGTTGAAATTCCAATCCACGCTTATCTTCATCAAATATAGACTATGCTCAAACTTTCCAACTTGAGGACTTTCAATTCAAAATTAAAAATCTTCCTCTACACACATTCTATCACCTGGAAATCGTGTCATCCATCCTTGCAAGTTATAAACAACACAATGAAGCTACAAAAAGGTTCAAACTTCAAAAATGTGTTCAAATGAAGAAAATGACCATGTGGGTTGTTGTATCATCCACCACTTAAGTATATATTCTTTCTCAAATGGGCAAGGAAAAGTGCCAAATTAAAGTTGTCGAACAACTCCAAAAACCCATCGTAGAACTCGTGCAAGCGCTTCTCAAGTAAATTATAACATCGTTGGTCTAACGATCAATTTATAAAACTTACCTTTATTAGTAGCAGGCACATTTTACTATACAAGACATCGGATGTGTGTCTCCATTTCATCCACCTTGCTTCAATACAATGTGTAATCTAACCATTTCCTTGAATTAGAGATTCAAAATACATAAAACTTTTTCTCATTTTGATGATGATGACCTGAATATCAATCCTCACATTTTCCTCATGAGTAATGTAACTGTAGTTTCCCGCTAATTAAAATTGATAAAAAGGTGTTGCACATTCTAATCTAACAACAATTAGCGTAAACAACGTTTAAAAGATGATAACAATTTCACCGACAACAAATTTTATGACTCAACAATAATTGTTTCCAATTTGGTTAGCCCACGAATTATAGGGATATCACATTCACAGTAATTATTTCCAATTTGGTTACCCAAGAAATTATTATTGTCACTTATTTCCAATTTGGTAACCTTACAAATTATAAGGACGTCACATTCACAAAAAGTCCAAAATAGGAAAACATAAAGGAAGTTCTGTAGCTATCCATTTTCAAATTTCCACTTTTGGATATTGCCTTCCTCCCCTCTCATGAGTCCGGAACCAAAATATGCCATGAAACTAAAAAAAGTACCAAAATATGCCATGTATTTAAAATGTTATCATAATATGCTTAACTCTCTTTTTAAGAGAGTTATATGTATTATTTTTAATGAAAGTTCAGAAACGAAGTTAAACTTTTAGAAAAGTACATAACTCTCTTTTTAAGAGAGTTGTGCATTTTTTTTTTACATAACTCACTTAAAAAGAGAGTTATGTAATAGAAGTTACATAACTCTCTTTTTAAATGAGTTATGCATTTTTTTTTTTACATAACTCACTTAAAAAGAAAAAAAAATGCATAGCTCTCTTTTATAAGTCTACAACACATAAAAAAAAAAACTAGACGACACATGAAAAAAACTAGACGACAATAGTTCAATTATTTCTCATAATTAATATAAGCACATTATTGATCCCACATATAATAACCTGCCCTTCTTTTTCATTATGGTCCGTTTCTTTCCTTTTTTTTCTAGAAATGAATCGGAATAATATAGGGCTGAAACTCGATAAATCATGAGCAAGACTTGTTATTAATACTACCAGAATTTCTCTGTTTTCCGACTGAAATTTTCGACGGAAAAAAAGTAGTCGGAATTTTCCGACAACTTCGGTCGGAAATATTACCTTTCTTAATTTATTTTTTACAAAATAATATTCCGACACTATTTGTGACTAAAAACATCAGAATATTTGGCGGGAAATTGCGGAAAATGTATATTCCAACTACTGTAGTCGGAATAAAAATAATTAAATAAATATATTACTAGATATATAATTAGACCCTTACACAGAAATATAATATCTATTTAAATAAATTAAGAAATATTTATTTCCGACTACTTCAGTCGGAAAATATAAATAATTAAATAAATAAATTATTAAATAAATTAAGAAATAATTTTTTCCGACTGCTTCAGTCGGAAATCATAAATAATTAAATGAATATATTATTAAATGGATAATCAAACCCTTATATAAAAACTAAATAATTATATAAATAAAATATTAATATTTATTTTCGACTAAAGTAGTCGGAAATATAAATAGTTAAATGAAGATATTATTAAATATAGATTATACCCTTATACAAAAATTAAATAGTTATTTAAATAAATTATTAAATATTTATTACGACTACTGTAGTAAAAAATATATATAATTAAATTAATATATTATTAAATATATAGATATATTATTATATAAATAATTAAAAATATCATATTTATTTTCGACTATAGTAGTCGGAAACATTAAATTATTAAACATAATAAATTTATTTCCGACTGAAGTAGTCGGAATCTTATATTAAATAAACCCTACCCACATCACAGAGACTTTCCTTACTCTTTCACTCTTCGTCGTCTCTCTCTCTCACTCTAGCGGTTTCTCTCACTCTAAGCGGTCTCACACAAAATTGACAACGAAGGTAAAAATTGACACTAAATTGGCAACGACGACGGTGTTGAAGGTCAATTTCACTGAACGAAGGTAGTGAAGATCAATTTCTTAAGAATTTCCGATCTTCACTCACATCTTCACTGATTCAAGGTAAAAATTTATTCCATTTTCTACAAGACTTCACTCACAATGTCTTTAGGTTCCACTTTATGCTTCGAATATCGATTGTATGCCTTTACTTTGGTTAAATGCCCTGTTTTATTTTGAGATGCAGTTTTTTAATTTACTTTAGGGGGAAAATGCTAGCAAGCAGTTGCATGGTTCTCATTACTTCTCATTTATTTTTATCTGTTTTAACTAATTGAAACTAGAAAAAGCCGTGATGAAATGCTTTTCCAATTAAAAGCTAACTGTACCATCAGGGCTGAAGCCATAAGTATCTTAGAAAACAAACAAGAAATATTACTTACTACTACATTTCAACTTTTGAAATTAGTGTTCACCCTTTTGTACTAATATCCTACTATTAGTAAAAGCATCTTTTTGGGACACTTTTTTTAATTTCAACTTTTAAAATTATTTTGACAATACAATTGGAGAATCCTACTATAACAAGAAAACTGTTACTTATTGAAAATTGTATAATAGAAAAAAGAAAAAGAAAATCAAAGAAGTGATGTTTCAAAGAGAGGAGGAAAGGATAGCAAAAGAAGAATTCTTCTCCCTGGAAATATGTAAGCTGTTAATTATTGAAATTAGTGTTCACCCTTTTGTACCTTAAAATGTTGTTGTTATTATTATTATGGATAATTATTGTAATAGGATAAATCATGTACAAAAGTAAACATTCGAAAAAAAAGAAGTTGTAGAAATTATTAAGAGCTCGTGGGTAGGATTAAAAAAAAACTTGAATATGTATGTTGAAGAGCTATGAAATTCACTTCCTAGTTTGTTCTGTTTTATTTTTTCTTAATTTGTTCTTTGTTTGGTATGATTAAGAAGAACCAACAACTAGAAAGCACTGTGGTAGAACAATAAATGTTGAAAAAATATCATAAATAACTATTGTAACAAAGTGAAGCATTGAAAACTAATGGTACTTTAAGCCATGAAATGTATGAAAACTACATTGTTGTTGTTTGTTTCTTCTGTTATTGTTTTGGTTATCTTGTTTTTGTTTGTCTTCTTTGTTATTATTGTTTGGCGTTCTTGTGTAGATGGAAAATGAAGATCGTACATGGATGTATAATAGAACTTATCCTAACCGTGCGCGGTTGAGGGAGGAATATAAAGCTGGGGTAGCTGGATTTATTGCTAAAGTAATGACACTTGATGATTTTCTTACTGAAGGAACAATTAGGTGTCCTTGTTGGAATTGCAAGTGTTGCAAGTTATTGAGTCCAAATGAAGTTACATTACATCTTTACAAGAAGGGTTTTATGGTGAATTATACTGTGTGGACAGCTCATGAAGAGAGTAGTGATGCTAATGATTTTGCTTTTCAGAATTATGTTGAAAGTCCAATAAGAGAGAATAATGTTGAAAGTTCACGATATAGTGAGATGGTCAGGGATGCTTTTGGGACACATTCAGGGGCTCAAAATGAACCAAATGATGAGGCTAAGCATTTTTATGAACAGTTGGAGGAAGCTAGTCATCCATTGTATAAAGGATCAACGCATTCCAAGTTACCTGTTGCCGTTCGGTTACATAGTATTAAGTCAGATTATTCGATTTCTCAAGAAGGTATGAATTCTATCATTGGACTTATGAATGAACTTAACCCAAATGAACTTGACTTACCCAAAGATTTCTACAAAACAAAGAAGTTGGTTTATAAGTTAGGACTTTCATCAGAGAGGATTCACTGTTGCGAGAAAGGTTGCATGTTATTCTATAAGGAAGATGCAAATTTAGAACATTGCAAATTTTGTAACCAGCCTCGCTATAAGTAAGTCACACATGCCAAGGTTAGGTACAAAGGTGCACCCTTAGTACAAAATAATCGAAATTAAGCGTACAAGGGAGTATGGACTGTATGATCCATTTATCATTGCACAAAACGTGAAGCAAGTGTATTACTCTCCTTATACTTTGTGTAAGAATAAATCTGCATAGAGGATTGTTATAAAAACAAAGCATGTGGGTAGAGTTGAAGTAGAGGATGCATTGGATATAGCGTATCAGAATGACATTTCAAGTGTTGAAGAAAGGGTGGATGATGAATTAGCAGGTGAATTGCAAAATAGCGAAGGCCTATATAAGGAATTTGATCCTTCTGAACTTAGATTGAATGTTAATGATTATGGAGAAGGAACATCCAGGGCAAATGACGAGGAAGATCCAACTGATAAAAATAAAATAAGCGAAGAGGAGTTACTTGATGAAAATGAAACAACTGATGAGGAAGAATCGATGGATGAATATGAGTCAAGTAATGAGGAAGAATTGATGGATGACTATGAAACAAACGATGAAGATTGAGTTGTTATTAATAGTAATGTGTAGTAGCATGGTCTTGAATTATAGTTTACTTGCTGCTTTTTTGTTAATTTACTTGACACTATACTGTATTTTCTTTGTTAATCATATGTAGTGCCAGTAAAAACATGCATGTTGTTGGATTAAATAGCAACGATGAATTTTTATAGTATCTGTGTTGTCTGTTTTATTCAATTGGTACTAAAGGAAAGAACTATCCATTTTATATGTGCAGAGGTAAAAAAATATTATTTTGTATGAACACTTGCTATAGTTTTGTTTCATTCATTCAAAATTTCCATTGTTTTCTTTTTAGTAAGAATTTCTCGATTCACTTTCCACATCTATGTCATGTCAAAATACTTTACGATGCAGGCAAGAACTTAGTGGTAGAAACGACAATCTAAAGTCTTGGTAAGAACTTCCGACCTAAGTATTTAAAGTATATATCTGCCAAATACATTTTTCATGCCTCCACCGTCTGATCAGTTGCATACCTCTTCATCTCAAAATAGTTTGCATAGTAGCTCATCATCAGTGCCTTCGACATCATCCGTACCAAGCCTTTCTGGAATGAGAGTTGGAGGTCTTAACACACCAATATCGCCATCCACTGATAGTGCACCAACACCTAATGCTACAACACCTGTTTCTCAAAATTTACAATTTAAAGATGTATTAGAATATGACAATGTTGGGAGGCTACGAATCATCCCTTATTGTAATGGGTAAGTAACACTTAACTTTTCCTTAATTTTCAAAACCTAAGATGGTGGTTTAATATAATCTTATTGCAGGTTCATTCCAACATATGCCGGTGGGCATATGGTTATAGAAGCTATTAAACTATTTTTCACAAAGCCGTGGAATAGTTAGTTAGAGATTTCATTGGAAACTAGAATTGTCATGTGGAAACAATTTATGGTATAAGCAGTTTTATAAGCTATGAATCTCATTGCCTAAAGCTAGTTTTTCCATTGTTTCCATTAACTCATTTTATGACTTTATATTAAACTATTTTGCAGACAAAGTGTACATGGAATTATTGTTATGATAATGAAGTAGATTGCATTTTTCGGTTGATAGCAGCTCAACGGGTCAAAGAACACTTGTATGAGGCCCGAAGGAAATCGGTAAAACCTGGTTGGTTGAAGGATGAAGTGTGGACTCAGTTCTTGATATTATAGGACACTCCTGAATTTAAGGAGAAGAGGGAATAAAGAAAGGCAAATAGAGCCTCTGAAACGGGTGGCTCCCTGCACACCGAAGGTTCGATGAGTTTTGCTACCCACCAACGAAGACTGGTACTATTCCTATCCAACCCCTTTGTCCATTTACACATGATACTTTGAGTAAATAATTGTGTTGTAAACGGGCTTTGATGATTGCTTCCTTCCTTTCTGGACTATGTTCAATAATGGCATCGAGAATAGCACGTCCCATATATTGGCAGGGCGATCTGGTTATGGCTTTGAATAGCAAACTAGTGTCTGCAGCCATGTTGGTGTTGCTCCTCTTTTGGTTTATTCTAACACAGTAAATATGAGCCCTCCGTAACCTGGTTGTTTCATTCTCTTTGATGGTATAAACTGGACTTGAGTTTTTAAACTGGGAACGTCTGTTGTTTTTTTTGTGCTTCTTCTGTGATGATAGGCAAATTTACACGCCTATATCAATATATTTTTCCCATATTTTAGCCTAGTTTTGAGAACAAAGTATATATTTCATGCACTTTTAGTCCTTTTTCCTGTAAATGAGCTAACGAACATGATTAGTAAAGTTTCAGGTATAAATGATGCAGAATTCAGCATTTTATGGCTTACTTGACGCAAAAGAAAGCTCACGAAGGAAGGGAAGGGAGTTTACACGCCTAAGGACCAAAACTGCTGCATGGAAAATCTGTCCCGGGCTAAAACAGCATTTCTGAAGACTTTGAGGATTTGCAGTAACTTAGTTGGATTTGGACAATGATACATTAACCTAGTACAATTGGGTTATGTATTTCATTAGTTTATTTGGATTATGATAATGTTACATTAACCTAGTATAATTGGGTTAAGTATTACATTAGCCTAGTAGAATTTGGTTAGATATTTTATTTATCTAGTAGGATTAGGATATGGGTATTACAAATACCCTATCATGCTAGAGATTTGCAAGGAATTTGGGGGGGGAGACCACAATACTTTCTTCCATCCCTCTCATCTTCCACTACAAACAATTCTACAACTCTTCTAATCTTTCCATTAATTCTATTTTTCTTCTTCTACTCTTCTATTCTTAAATTCCACAACAAGAGAATCGTTACTTTGCCTAGGAATTCACGCCTCACGCCTACCACCTAAGCTACACGAAATTACTCAATCTTGTGGTATAACAACAATGTCAATCGTGATCTCCTTCGCATTCATGGGTAACTAAACTTCTCTGTTGGGGTTATGGAAGCCGTATGAGATACTATCTATTGCTGTGAGTTTGTGAGTTCGCGACACGTATACTGCTTATATCATTATTCTCTTCATCTTAGTCTACATTCTTTGTGGTTGCAAACGCAAGAATACGCCAGTATAACATTTAACTTATTCGAAAGAAAGGTTATCTGTCTGGAAAAGTGATAAGGTCAAGGTAGTAGGGTCACCCCCTAAAATTCCCTACTAAAAAGCTAGTGTCGTAACTGGACTAACCTCTTGGAGAATTCGTACCGTTAGACACGCTTTAAGCTCGAAAGAGTTAAAGTGAAATAATCCTCGAATAGGTCAAAAGACGCCTGGATTTACCATCGAATACAATTCTCTATACGCAGTTGCATGTCAGAATTCTACACACTCATATCCAATAGAGACGTATACCTCAGAAGGTGGACATAACCCCAACGCCTCAATTCTCATTGTTTACAACTTACGTAAC